>JBAMYA010000004.1:1515330-1531760 GCA_037176975.1 Arrhamphus sclerolepis
TCTATATATGTGTGTATATATACAGTATATAGGCCTACATATATAAATATATATATATAGAGAGAGAGAGATACATATATACATATACATATATATATATGTATATTTGTAGCCAAATTTAGTCCAAAATGTGCTAATATTACCATGTTACCCAAATATATTTTAAATAAATATGTATGTATTTGTGTGCGCGTGTCATCTGTTCTATAAAAACTTCAGTCAGCCCCAGGATGATGTGCAATAAATAAATAAATACATAAATAAGATATTAATCACGACTGCATTTAGTTTATGTTTAAGAAATCCAGATTAATTTAGTTTGTCTTGAAGATGTGATCAAAACTCTGCAGTCCTGTAAAAGCTATCTCTGCTCTTCTCCAAACATTGTCTTGAACGGCCTTCAAGTCTTATAAAAATGAGTTAAAACTCACACTAATGTCATTCAAATTAATTCCAATTAAGTGGGGGCGGGGCGGGGGGTGGTGGTGATGCTTAAATCCACTAACAGGAACGAGCTGCTGGTCTGTTTGCTTTACCAACAGCCAAGCAGACGAGTCTGTGAGTAAATACTGAGAAAGTGGGCTGGAGGCCGCGTGTTCCGCTGACCAGTTCTCCCTGCTGATGAGCTCCTGCTAATCCACGCATTTCCCTGTAAATAGCTGCGTGCATGTGAAAGGACCCCCACACACCCCACCCCCGCACACCCCCTCCTCCTGCACCAGGCCCCGAAGAACACTTTTATTCTGATTCTTTTCTCTTTTTTTTTTTTGTTGTTTTTTTTGTGGGTTTTCATATAAAGCGTCACAGGACGCGCGGTCCCTTGTCCACGCTGGCCTCTCCCGCATCCACGGCCCCCAGGTATATTTGTGCGCTCTTCGGGGGTCTGGCTTGGAGGCTATAGCGATGGACGTGTAACCATAACAACTGCGCTCTGATTGGCTCATCCAGCAAGGGAATTAACAAGGCCGCCGTCCAATCTGAGCTCGGGATGCGGCTGCGCGCTGGCAAAACCTCGTGACAACCCAGGCAGAGTGATGTGAAAGTGGCCACGGGAGGTGAGTCCCGAAGAAAACATCAACTTGGAGCCCCCCAAAAAAACAAAAGCAAGCGCGAGGGTGAGGGAATTATCTGAGAATAAGCCCGTCTGAGGTTGTGTTTGAGAGAAAACATGGCTCTGTTGTCCTTTACGCACTCCATCAGCTGGCGCGGCTGAAGAGTCTCCTGTTCTCCTCTGTGGATTTTGGATTGTGACAAGTAGTCCAAACGGGGACCTGGACTATCCAGAGCAGCTCCCAGGGATTTATCCGCCTCCAGGACAGAGATCCCCCCCATCCAAGAGCCAAGACGTTGCTGCGCGGAGAACCGGCTCGTCCCAGTCCGAGCAGCGCGGTCCGTGCGGGAAGGTGGGCGCTCGGCGTCCTGCAGGCCGGAAACATGATGGTCCTCTGCGCCGGGTGCGAGCGGCCCATCCTGGACCGGTTCCTCCTCAACGTACTGGACCGAGCTTGGCACGCCAAGTGCGTCCAGTGCTGCGAATGCAACTGCAACCTCACCGAGAAGTGCTTCTCCCGGGACGGAAAACTGTACTGCAAAATAGACTTTTTCAGGTAAAAAAGGAGCCCTGGAGCCTCTGGGTCAGGGCTAGGAGACAAATACGCACGATTTATGCGTTAAATAACTATATTAAAATAGACAACGCCACATTAAGACAGATAAAAGGCAACAACAATAGATCTTAAACCCAGACTATATTGATATCTTTATGAAATACAATCAACGTGGGTCACATCTAGTATATATAATCATAGTATTCCCACGTGTTTTGAGGCTTACTATCCTTCCAAATTTCATTTGCAGCTCTGATACTTTTCAAAACACTCATTAGGCCATTAACTACCCCCCACCCCACCCCAAAAAAGTGTATTCAGGTAGCCAATTGAGTGATGAGTGAAGCGCTTGTTTGTCAGTTTTTTGTTGTTGTTTTTTTGTTTTTGTTTTTTTACCTCCCTAAATTGTCTAATGACAGTGAAGACGTGGGCTTTGTTTGGGCCGGTGCTGCTGTTGGGTCTGAGGCCTCGACCATCATATTAGCGCGGGGGTCCCGTCATCAAGTGGCGGATTTAAATGGCCAGCCATTAGCCAGGCGAAACAGTAATCACCCTAATGCGTCCATTTGTTGTGTAAGTAGAGTTGTGGCCTTTCACTTCGGGGGGTGGGGGGTGGCTAGAGCATACATGTGAAAGGCAGATGATGGTGAAACGATGCTGTTTGCAAATAGGAGAGGGGCGGGAGGGGAAACACAAGAAGACATTAGTAGAAAAACAATGCGCGCCCCAGGTAGGTACAGGAGGCCCAACATCTGCTCACACTCCACCCGTGTCACACTGAGAATATTTCTCACTTATTTCTAATAATAATTTAAAAAAAACACCGATCCAAAATGACTTATAATTTTTCTTTCTTTTTTTTTTGGTGTGTGTGTGTGTGGGGGGGTCTATTTGTGATATAACTGATGAGTCCTCCCAGTATTTCAGCAGTGAATATGGATTAAGAGCAGATTTTCACGCTAAAATGCTCCCACTCTGCTTAATCCCGTAATATATCCGTGGCTACAATGTGTTGATTGTCACTAATGCGTTTTGCGTGGGGTTATTGTCAGAGCGCCGCCATCAAAATTAGAAGTCATCTTCTTTTTATTTTTTAATTATTATTTCAACGCTCACACCGCCAGTATCAATATTCCCATTCAGCTGCTTTTATTTAGACTGATATGTAGATTATTTTGAAATAAAGCAAACACTGAAATGCACAATAAACGCATGAATAATTAATTTTATTTAGCATTTTTTATTATTAGATTTTAATATTTTTTATTCATTTTATAGCCTGACATTTTTATTGTAGGCCTATTTAAATTCATTTTAGCTTTTTTAACTTTTATATTACATTTGTTTTGGTTTAATTAATTTTATTTATCTTTCTATTTTTATTTCATTATTTTGGTGTTTCCTGGACTTGGAATTGATCCTATTTGCTTTTATGTATATTTGCCCCCCAATTTAGTCCAAAATGCGCTAATATTACCATGTTACCCAAGTACATTTTAAATATAGCCTATATAGATAGGCTATATATAGATATATATGTGTGTGTGTAGGCTATTTAAACGCCTCAGATATAAAAATAACAATTTAGTGAACCTTAATTAAAATAAGACTGTGCTGTAATCGTAAGACACCGATTCACTTCGTCCGTTTTTGTCTTCCAGGCGGTTTGGCACAAAGTGCGCGGGGTGTCTGCAGGGGATCTCTCCAAACGACCTGGTCCGCAGAGCCCGCAGCAAGGTGTTCCACCTGAACTGCTTCACGTGCATGGTGTGCAACAAGCAGCTGTCCACGGGAGAGGAGCTCTACGTGATCGACGAGAACAAGTTCGTTTGCAAGGAGGACTATCTGAGCTCCGGGGCCATCAAGGAAGTCAACCTGAACTCAGGTGAGCGCAGCGGACGCGCGGTGATAAAACAAAAATAAACTTATGATACAAATGTTTCATCCAGAACAACTTTGCGAGGCGTCAAGAACAACAGCTTTTGGCGCGTCAGTCTCTCATGTGGTCTCTTTTATTGCGTAATTTACGCACTTACGGAACACAGGTGATGATTTCAGTGTTTTTAAATCGCTTTTTTAGATTTTTCTTGAGTGTCAGTTTTAATTGATATGACTAGAAAATGTGGTGATAATAGAAACAGAAACAAGTGCGTCTTTTGGCACACCTTTGCATCTCCAGGCCTCATTAAAAGCAGCCCTCTCCACCTCCCTCCTTGACATTTCGGATCGTGACCTTCCTCTTGTTTGTTGTTTTTTTTTTTTTTTTTACCTCCACCCCCTCCTCCTCCACCACCACCTCCAGTGTCGTCGTGCACGGACAGGAGTTTATCTCCGGATCTGCAGGACCCGATACAGGACGACATAAAGGAGACGGACAATTCCGCGTCCTCCGATAAGGAGACGAACAATATTGAGAACGAGGAGCAGAACTCGGGGGCCAAAAGGCGGGGGCCCCGGACCACCATCAAGGCCAAGCAGCTGGAAACGTTAAAGGCGGCGTTCGTGGCCACGCCGAAGCCCACGCGGCATATCCGCGAGCAGCTGGCGCAGGAGACCGGACTGAACATGCGCGTCATCCAGGTGAGAGCCGGGGACCTGCAGGGGCCAAAGAAAAAAAAATAGAAAAAGAAAAGGGTTCTTTGTGTAGAGGTGGTGGGAGGGGGGTAGACAAAGACAAATTGGAGAGAAATGACGGATTATAAATCAGTGAAATTAGCTTTTAATTTTACAGAAACACGCAGGACGCTTAATTGAAAGGCTCATTATGTGCTAAGAGAAATGTCAAAACATGATGTGGGCCATTAGCAGGGTATGAGATACACATTTGCGAGGCAGCACGAGGATCTGAAATGTTGTTTTTTTTAGGCCTATTTATTAAGGACTTATTTAAGTATTGCTGTAATTATAAAACCAGGGGTGAAAAGTGCAACGCACCTGCTAACCCTTCTACCGTCGCTGCCCGTGGGGGTCGCGAGTCCGTTTCCCGGCCTGTGAACCTTTGCAGAACGTCTTCAGTTGACTTTCAACATAAAAGGCCCAGAAAAGTCACAAAATCTTTACGAAAAAAAGGAGGAAGTGGAAAAATTCCGTTTAAATTACCTCTGAATAGCCCGAGTCCGTCATGTCGCTAGCTTCTGTCAACGAACAGCGTTGTCATGGAGACTAATGTCCCCGATATTGCTTCATTGACTACGTTATTATTTGTTAATTAACAAATATAAGTCTGATTAATTTTTATTCTTTTCTAACCTCAGACCCACCCCCAAAAAATCCTCATTACATGACATCCATAATCTGTATTCTCCGTAAGAAACGTGGCGAACGTCTTCCAGGGGAATTTAAATACTGCACGTGCTTTTTCGGTCATGGTGTAAAACATTCCCCACATACACCGAAACTGTGTAGTTTATGTGATTTTAAATATGATTTATAAAATATCAAACTCGATAGTATGAAAATATTCGAATTCTAAGCAATTACTATATTTTAACGTCAACAAACATAATGTCTAGTGCATGATGGGAAACAAATCCAATCCTGCTAACATCATAGAATATTTAGCGACAGTTAAACCAGTGCCTCTGCCAGGCCCAGGAAGGAATTAAATATACTTTCTGATCCGGATAAAGCTGTTTATTTTATTATATTAAACATCATTTAATTTTATATGAAGCAGGGCTGACAGTTATTCAAAAATTAATGAAGCTGATATTTAGAACAGATAACTGATGTAATCTTTCCCGTGTTAGTTATTTAAAACAATTCAGTTGTTTGAAATATTCATTAAATGACCATAGGCAGTTAATATATGTGTTTCACTTCACCCATAGAATGACAGAAACACCTATGTACACTTAAATTAGAAAAATATCCCAGTTTTGATAGTTAGGCAGTGTAAAAATGAAAGCTAAAACAATTGCTCATTAATTGTAATCAAGTTAACATGTTTAATTAATGGTGACATTGTTTTGAGGTCATATCGCCCTACTATGAGGACATTTTTGTGATTATAAAACACACAGGCCTGCGTTTGCTAGCAGCGTGCTGCCTGAATATAAACCGAGACGGTTTTATATTTGCACACAACATTGGAGTCATATATTTTATTTCTGGAATAATACATCAGAATGAAATGAGTATTATTCAAGCATTTTAAAAGACACATTCTAGCAGTCATTTTATGTTTTTTGCTCCTCCTGTTCATCAGTTTATACTGTGTTTTAAGATAATCCAATTTATTGATGCCCTGATAACAATAAATAACTTTTTTCTTGCAAAAAGCAAGGGCTTATTTCAGATATAATAAACGCTTCACATCCATGAAATTAGAAAATGGCTAGCCTTGATTTTTTTTTCTTTCTTCTCTTTTTTTTCTTTTTTTTTATTGCTGCTAAGAGGAACCCCAGACACAAATACACAAACACACACACAGATAAACACACGAGTCGGGCGTCTGGGTGCAGACTGTGTCAGGATGATTAGCACCATCTCTGCCAACTGTGATGTGGCTTTTTGTGCACTCACTGTAATTATCGCTGATTTCACAGATTTACATACCACCCTCCCCTTTCCCACCTCTCCGCTCTTACTCACTTACAGCCAGCTTCCAATCCATCTCCGACGGCCTCGTCTATATCATATACTGAGAGGCAGTTGTGTGTGTGAGAGAGAGAGAGCTCAATCATTCAATCAATCAGCAAGCTAGTCAATATCCTGAGTCAGTCAGTCAGTCAGTCTGTCAGTCTGTCGGGTCGGTCTGCCGTCCGTCCGCCTCTCATCTGTTTGTGTTGCTCGGAGCCAAAATGGAGGCTCAGTTTCGTCATCTTCCTGCCCGTTCAGTGTGTGTTAAATACCAGAGCTTGCAACGCGGGGAGCCCCCGTGAGCCACGCTGCTTCTCTGGCGTTGCGCGTGTAATCCCTAAGCAACGCTCTCTCAAGGGAAGCAAGAGCATTTCCATAAAAATGTACCCTACAGTTAGACGATTGTTCTCAATAAGCAGGTGTTGCCTTTGCCGCTGGAGCACAGAGAGCACAGCCTAAGTGGTTTTGGGGGTATTTTGTGTGTGCGTTTGAGTGTGTGTGTGTGTGTTTGTTAATCTGCAGCACAGTGGGATTCTGCCTCTGGTGTAGCCTAGCACGGTGTGAACATACATCATTATGCAGCATTGATGCAAAGACGAAACACAATGTGTTATGTGCTTATAATGCAAAGGCATTCCTCCATATGGTGTGTAGTTTTGTTTGGTTTTTTTTTTTTTTATTTTCAAATGTAAAAAAGAAAAAAATCCTCCTTTGTTCCCCTTCAAAGAAAGTTTATTTAATCATATTCTGATTTGCAGCTTCATCCGTTTATTTGAACTTTCAGCGAGGTGCTTTAGGGTGTGCGAGATCATCCTTCTTTGCTCTTCATCCTAATTGCGTAACAAGGCTAAAAAAAAAAAAAGCTGGTTATTATTCTGTCATTTCTGTATCTTTACTCATTTTTTTGTGGTTCTTTGTGCTCTTCAACACAACATTACAAAAACCAGCTGAATTTTAACCTTAGCTGTGAGGAAATACTAATTTAATGATACTTGGAAAAGGTTCTTCTTATATTTACAATGTATGTAACATAAAAATGTGAGCTGGTTGAGTCATTGTGATACCACGGTGGAAGAATTCATACATCATAGCTAACATACTTGAAAAGAAAGCACATATACGTCTGATAAATGCAGCTAAAATGTGTGCAGAGGTGTCAGGAGAATCAAGATTATAAGAGATCACAAGTGAGTTACATGGCATTTTCTGAGAAATAGGTCGCAGAGCCTTATGAAAGAAAATAAAAATGTGATCTAATGACATCATTTCAAGGCTGATGTGAATTATGGACTATTAGGAATTTTATTTATTGATTTAATTATTTTTAAAAACAGCCAGCTGAATTTTGTGGTGACTGAGATCTGAGACTAAATTTTAAGAACCTAACTAAGACTAAGAGACTTGGTGTCTGATTGCCCCGTGGCTCCCTTTTACAGGTTTGGTTCCAGAACAGAAGATCCAAAGAACGGCGAATGAAGCAGCTAAGTGCTCTGGGGGCCCGACGCCACGCCTTCTTCAGGGGCCCAAGGAGGATGAGGCCTCTGGGGGGCCGGCTGGAGGATCCGGACATTTTAGGCCCCGGGGCTTACGGTTACTACGGAGGTAAGGATTAACTCCGCGACAAAACATGCAGTGTTAATGCAGATTTAGCTCACGCTCCTTCTGTGTCTGTAAATATGTCGCCCCGCCAGTGGCGTCTTCGTCGTACCAAATGTGCAATATGGAGCACGGGATGTGTGACTTGAGTATGACGGTAAACATCTCGGTTTAGCGAAGCGATTCGGAGATGTGATGCTGGGCGGGTGGAAGACAACCATCAACAGCATCAAACAAAGGGGAAAGTCACAGAATATGAAAGACGTGAGGAGTCTTCTGATTGCTACAAGCTGCAGATGTAACTCTGATGTAGTTTTTGTTGATATTTGTGGGTCTTGTGGTGCTCATCTTTTTGAATGATGCCACTTCGAACCTTAAAGGTAGGGTAGGGAATCATTTTATGATTTTTTTTTTAATTTTTATTTTAGGCTATATTGCCTGAAATTATCTTATTCTCATTACACATAGATGGCAAACAATTAATTAAATGCTCTCACATCAAAACAATGTGTATTAAACTGTAAAAAATAAAATAAAACAACATCCAATCATTGTGAGTGACCTGAGCAAAGCCACTGGACTGTTGGCTTGTCTGTCAAACTCTTCGGAGGTGCGTCTTTGGGGTGCGACTCTGAAGGAACGAGGTTGCACTTTTTCATTGTTTGTTTTCAAAGTCTTGCTGAATCACTACTTTTCTAACATCCTCCACCCAGCCTTCAACTTCATTCAAATTTTCGGTTCATTTGTATGAAATGCTGGTTTCCTGCTGTATGGTCTTAACAGACTTTTACAGATTATTCAAGTCATATTAAAAAATCGGCAAATAATTAATTTAATAAATAATTTAATATTTACTATAATAATTTAATTTACTGTGTGCTACACTGTGTGATTGAATATAATGTTGAATTGTAGCTACGACAGAAATAAATCCAATTGTATTTCAAGCTCGAAATGGAGCATTATCATTAGAAGGTTGCAACTAATGTGCTAATGCACCGATGACTAAAGTTAGTGTTGCCAGAGAAACAAGAAGAAACGGAGGGGTCTTTCTCCTAGGCTTGCTAGGCTACTGTGCTGTGTGGACACGCTGATGTTTACGTAATTTCATGGTGCGTTCCTATTGGCTGATTACCTGACAGAGATTGTCGCAGTCCTGTCTCATTGTAAGATTTATGACCACCGTTTCCGAGCTATGATTGTCGAAGTAGCAGTACCACTCCTGGCCACATGGGGGCAGCCTATCACAGAAAGGCTTCTGGCTTAGCACACAAGGAAGTGCTCCTCCAGTGGAACAACGTGGTATTACAGAACATGCCGGACCATACAGACTATCATTAACATAGTATTGTCAGTGGCTCTATCGTCAAAACAGCTAATCTGTATGCCCCCAGGTGGTCAGAAGTGGAATTGCTTTAAAACAAAGTTAGATCCAGCAGAACCTACATTAAAACGTCACATATAGCAAGTGTCATTCCTTGACTGATTTGCAACCTGTCAAAAGTACTTTAAAGTGAACCAATGCAAATTACATTTGAATGTTGTGATTTGCTCTTCAAAATGCTTTTTTTTTTTTTTTTTTTTTAATTAAGTTAAAAGAAGAAGAAACTGTCCAAGACACTGAGAGAGATTCAAAAGGAAAGTAGCAGTTAGTGATGGAAAAAACAACGCTGGCAAATATTGGATAACTTAATCGTTACGCAGACGTCATAAATATAACCTGATGAGGCCACGCCTTCAAAGCACATGAACAGCCAATGTTTGTTCACTAAAGACAAAGAGAGTTTGACAGACAAGCCAACAATCCAACAACTTCACTGGGATCACACGCAGCAATTGGACAGTGTTTCTAAAGCCCTGATACTTTTTTCTCTTTTTGCTTTTAATCATTAACAGTCTGTCGTCAGTGTGTAAAGAGAATCTGAGTAAATATAACCAAAAAAAGAAAAGAAAAAATATCTCTTACCCACCATTTAAGTTTGGAGTAATAAGCTCATATCAGAATACATTTTGAATGTTGTGGGGAAAAACTGCGTAAAGTCAGTTTTGTTTGAGGAATAATCTGTATGAAATGGTACAGCTTGGCTCTTTGAAATGGTGTGGCAGAACACTGAGAAGGTAGAACAGGTGACAGCCCCTTAATAAATAAATTAAATTGCTAATATCAACATGTGTTTATTGCCAATTTTGGTGTCTGTCAGTTTTAGTAAAGGGATATTATGACTCTTTTTTTTAAATGCTTTTTTTTTCTTATTTATTTATTTATTATTTTTTATCTAGAAGTCCATGTCTCCTCAAGGTTTTGCGTTTTTTGTGTAGTTTCTGATGTGTGACGTGAATGGCGGCCCGATATTTGTCTGTAAAGCCACCACTTTTCTCCAAAGGCAGAAGCTGCCCCGGGTCTCTAATCCAGTGTGTTTCATCACCCAGTTTGTGTGGTGGAAAGTCTTCAGCGGCCACTTCAAATATAGCTGTCTGTGGAGATTCAGATGTGACAGTTTTGAATCCGCACATAGCTGGAGATAAGTGCAGGAAGTGTGGATGATGGTCTGATAGTTGCTCTGAGTAGATTTGAGCTTTGGAAATGTGTCTTTTGTGTCACGATTTAATGGAGAACCACTCTGGACTAGTGAAAATATTTTCAGAGCTTCAATAAAAAAATTGGTTTTGGTATGTTATGTTGTAAGCTTTTCTTTCTCTTTATTTTAACAGTGATTCTTCTTATCGTTTTTAGAAAAAAAAGAGTAAACTTTGTAAATCAGGCTGAGACGATTGTTTCTGAACATTTGAGTGCTTTCAGCTCCAGCTGAGTGATGGTTTGTGTGTTTTAAAAGGGTTGTTTTAGATCAAAGACGAATAATTGCAGAAGTACACTTTAGTCAAAAGGGGAGACTTCATAAAAAGCTGTTGCTCCAGCACAAAACTACCACTGGGCGGAGCCAAAGAGCTCTTGAAGAGCCAGTTTTGTGCTAGTGTGATAGCTTTTTGCTCTTTACTGGTAAATTTGTGCCCTCCACACGTGAAATTAAGCTTGAATGAATCTGTTTATTTATAGCTCAATCCTTTGGACTGAAACGTATTCCCATAAATAATTCTGAACCCTACAGCGTAGCCTGACGTGCAACTCCGTCCAAGTGTAACTGGGCATCATGGAAACACGATCCCCAAGAACCGCAATTGGTCAATTTGTTGTTCAGTTGTTCAAAAGTCCTACCCCTTGTCTTCATCCTTTTTTTTAAAGTTGGATAGATTAATAGTTTCTGCAATATCTGTAAAAGTGACTGATGCTCCCCATTTATTGACACTAACTCAGGTTAAATGTACTTTATTTGCTACAAACAGGATGCAAACAAAAGGAAGTTTGCCACTTGCATGCTACAGCGCTGCAGAAAAAAGAGAGCACACTGCTGCCTAGTGGTTGGTGATGGAATTACAGCACGATGCAAACAGTAATGCAGAAGTATAAATGACAGAAACCTTGTACGGGCTGTGCATATTGGTCATATACATTTTGTAATGCGATCCAAATCAGGAAATGCATTTTCCAAGTTGTCGGAAATGATAGGTGTGGCCTGAAGTTTGACCTGCCTGATCATGTGATGTAATAGTCCAAACGTAGAGGATTATACTGGAGCTAAAATCAGCTAGGTCTGGTGTTAGATCTTAAGGAGTGTAAACCTTCAGTAGTGACCAAAACCACAGAGATCATAGCATTTTCTGTCATGTTGGAACAGAAAATACGACTATTTCAAACCTTTGACGAGACTCAGTGACGCCATTGCACTAAAGTCATGGAGTGGACAGGGTCCATACAGACTAACTGAGGTCATTTTAAGTTTTTAAATGTACAGAAAGTGTAGAAAAAGGCCTGTCCGTACAGGCATCTCTATCCGCTCACTGCCGCCGTGTCATACGTTTGTTTAAGTCGACTACAAATGTTGAGTTCTTGGTATATTTATCCAATGTTTTAATTGTCCTAAACCTAAAGCATCTACTGGCTCAAGCTGTTCGACAGCAAATTGATTTGGCCCCAGTGATCACCCTCTACAGCTATTTTATAATATATATACAGCTATAATAATGTACACAAAACTGTATGTTTAACCTTATTTATGTTTTTCTGTGTAGGTTTGTATACACAGGGACATTACAAAAAATGTGCATCTTGAGTCTTATTGCTCCAAGGGGAACAAAATATATTTTTCTTTTTTAACATGTGGGGACATTAAAGGGTTAAACAGCAAAGCGTTCAGACAGAAGACAAGGTCTAATTGCTTTGTTGTTCTCCACATGTGAAAATAAACTGCAGATATAATGACACGCTGTTTCCCCACACATTGTTTTTTTGTTTTTTTTTCCCCTAATCGCACGTGCTCTGATAGAATCTCCAGCCGGTCATACTGGAGATTCAAATCAATATCTCTTAAAGAAAAGCTGCCTTTACGGAAAATATGTGGTCTGCATTAAGAATTAATAATTTTGAGACAAAAGCAGGCGGGCAGGAAGATAAGAACATGACGACAGCAGCACACTGAGCTGAACTGGAGGATAAAGCAGATGCAGCTGTCATGTATATCTGCAGATTCCTTTTGATGGACAGTCTAAGCATCGTGCTCTCTTGTCTACCTGAGGGTCCTTGGCATTGAGGATACAATAAAAAGCCGGAGCCGAGGCCGCGAGGAAGGGAGTGGGAGGGAAAAACAGAGGACAAAACCTCCATCCCTCGCTCTCCTCTCGCTTGCTTTCTCTCCGGGCGTTGCTTTTCACACGCTTTTGTGCTTGCTGCTGCACCCTCCCCACCGCCACTCAGAGGGAGGGAATACCTGCGTGTGCGGCGATGCATCTGCATGTATGAGTGTAATTATAGTTCGCAGAGCCAAAACAGCCACCCTCGTTTCACTCCGACGTACAAAAACCGCACTCCTCAGGCACGTGCACAGGTAGACTCCAGGTGGCGCTCAAGCACCTGCTCCTTTGCCCTTCCGACTTGACGAATGCCCCTCCCCACAGGGAGGACCGTGGAGCCGCCGTTTCAAAAAAATGTGACTTTCAGAGCGTGTTACAAGAAAAAGTTGGGAATCTTTGTGATTTTGTGAAATTCTAGATTTTTATGACCAAAAACATCCCTTTTACAAGAAAATTGCAATATTGCATAATTCCTGATTGTTCAACAAAAATGTAGATTTCTGTCATAAGTTTATGTCAAAAAGTTTGTTTTTGTTTTTTAAAAAAAGACAAACATTTGTATTTTACAAGAAAAAAAATTGCAATATTGCTAAATTTGTGATTGTTTGGAAAAAATTCAGATGTTAGTTGTGATTTTATGTTAAAAAGCTGCAACGCTGCAAAAATTTATATTTTATGATTTGATATATATATATATATATATATATATACTTTTTTTCAAAATTAGTCTTCTGTACAGGACTTTGGTCCTTTGTGGTTGTTTTAAAGTATTCTACAAATAAAGTTGGATTAGATGACAGAAATTAGCTTTTTACAAGAAAGTTGTAATATTACGAAATTCGTGATTGTTCAACAAAAATGTATAATTTTAAGAAGAAGTCACATTTCTTCAAAAGTGTGATTTTTTTTCAAAAACATCATTATTGCACAGAAAATTGCATTTACAGAAAAATCACAAAAATTGTAACAAAGTTGTAATTTTTTGCAAAAAGTTACATATTTGCAAAAATTGATATTTTATGACAAAAAGTTGTAATATTAAGAAAATGTTTTTCAAAATTTGCAATTTTACAACAGTGTCGCGATTATTGAGCATTTATAGTAAAATTGTAACTTAACAACATTATGTCATAATTTTACATTGAAAAGTCACAATTTTGCAAAATTTGAGATTTGTGCTTTTTACAACCTACAAGGTTTTAAAATTACAGAATTTTACACCTTAGCACAAAAAGACACAATTTTATGAAAAAGTTGCAATTTAGTGTCAAAAAAGTTTCAACTTTTGCAAAAGTTGATAATTGACAACATAAAGTTACGATTATAATTTAAAAAGTTGTGATCTTGCAAAGGTCATGGTTTTACAGCAAAATGTGATAATCCTGCAAAATTCAAAATTTTATGACAAAACATATCAGACAATTGACTCCATGATTGTAAATTGTAGAAGTAAGTGACTGTAACTAAAACAAGTTGCACTGTAGGTATATTATATTATATTATATTATATTATATTATAAATAAGTATATAAAGCCTGTCTGTGCACGACCCTGACTTGTTGCTTATTACGGAGGTCAGCCAGACCAGCATGGATCTGTTTCAGTCTAAACAGTTGTAATGAAAGCCTCGTCACCTCTTCCAAAAGCCATGTGCATCAGCAAATACGTGGACAGACTTCTTGATATTTAACCTTTTAGTTCCCCACTTTTCCCAGTTCAGACTGGGTGGTACTGAGAGGAGCATATGGTGGGAGCAGAGCAACGCTCGTGCAACATCTGGGGATGAAGTCTGCCATCGATCTCAGCTCAAGGTGCTGCTCAAACAGAATGGATTTAATCGAACTATGGAGCGTAGAGGTGGCGAGCAGCAGAAGGCAGGTGGAGGTTTGTAAATGTTAATGGCTGCAAAGTAACTGTATGTTTGTGTAGTGCTTTAATCCCTTGTTAAACTGTTTGTTTTTTTCCGTAATGAAGAACACATAGAACTATTTCAGCGAGGTGCTTGGTGCACAAATGTTCCTATTGAGTGTTTTGTGGCTGAAAGCACTTTTTGAAGAAAAAAAAAAAACACCAAAAAACACCAAAAAACACCATGGTCAAGGGTGAAGAGACGTCCAGAATGTTATCTGTAACCTGCCATTCAAAGATGAAAAAGATGTTGATTAAACATTCATTTTCCGCCAAGTGTGCTAAGCAAATAAATAACACCTATACAGGGATCGAACTTGAGGCTTCCCATTTATCAACGTCCCTCATGAATTATTGACTCACAGTCAGATAATAATTAAAAACTACTAAACACTGTGCCGCCGCTGCAGAGGATGTTCTTCCTTTGAAGTTGCATAAAGAGATAATTCATGTGTTCAACCGTGCCCTTTATGGCCTTTTTCTAATCCCTCGTTGGCAGCACATAGGTTTATACATTAAAGAGTTGTTGTTTTAAATAAAATGATATCTTCATGTAGACCACATCTTACAGGAAGAAGGTTCCCCGTAGAAAATACTCGCTCTGGTCTTCCTCCGGTTTGACTGGAGAGTCTAACGCCAGGTTCTGACTTTCTTCTCTGGGAGCCTGATGTTATATCTGACGTAGCTGTGAAACAGAAAATTATGGAAAATTTATAATTCATACCGTACTTCTCGTTTTCCACTTACCTTGCTACACTCGTGATGCGGCACCAAGTCCGTTCCTTCCTATGGGAAACCCTCGAGAAGTGGACGGTTATAGAATCACGTCATCAATATGCGTTAACAGCAAACAAACTGCTTTCATGTGCTGAAAGTGTTTTTAAAAAAAATAAGTGCTGAAAGAGAAGCATGTGGTCTCAGTCACGGTTAAGGAGAAGAGGCCTGTTTGGGGCTAATGCATCACAGAGTTGGAGTGTTATTTCAGGTCGTCTTTGGTCACAAGACCAATGTGATGCCCGTTGTCACATTGTTGGACTTAGGACATACAATTTTCCTCGAAACATGAAAAGTACTTTGGTGATCTTTCATCTGCAGCGTGTACAGGTCTTCAGTTGTTTGTCTTTTTGTGAAACAGTATGTAGGCTGTCGGAAACCAGGAACAAGTTTCTCTCTCATGGCACCAATGAGTTGGGGTTTGCAACGTTGGCATCGTTAGCACCAACTCATCCATAAAGAACCGTCCTTCAGTTTGTTGAAGACCAGGGGCAAGGTTCCATTTCTCATTCGGTCATTCGGACTGAAGGTGGGCGATGAGGCGTAGATTTTGCTGTGATGTGACAAGAAAATCAAACTAAGTGCTGCCATATTTCTCCCTTTTGTGCAATATGACACTGGACAAAAACCTTTGCGTATCCGCAGTCGTCCCATTTTCAGATATTTTACAGATGACCCCTGAGAACATTTTTAGAACAATGAATAATGGATAAATGAGGTCTTAGATGTTCAGATCACATACGGTATTTTATGGCCACCAGCGCTTCAGGAAAAATAATCCCCATCTATGTCCACCTGCATATGATACTTACCAAGCAGCTATTTAATTTTTTTTAAAAGTACTTTTACCACCAGACACAGCTTGTTTCTTAACCTGATGGACTTGGACTGCAAAAGTATGTTAGTTGTAGCTATAAATCTGTACATTTTCAATCTTAGACCAACAAGAGTGAAGTCTTTGTCATTATATTATATTATTATTTTCAGACTGCTTTTTGTCTTGGCGTCTTCAGCGTGTTGTTTTCCTTTCAACATCCAACGTGAACTGAAGAACTTTGTCCAAATCACAACATCATAGTCTGATGCGTCAGTAGGGGCAGAAAAAAATATCGTTGTCCTCCTTCAACAATTGATTGCTGGTGCTATATATCTATATTTAAGTGCCAAATGTAGCACTTTCTAGTTTGTTTGTTTTTTTTTGGGGGGGGGGGGGGGGGGGGTTGGGTAACCAACGAAAAGGGTAAAAACCTCTTCACTTTTCAGTGGAAATCAAAAGCC
>JBAMYA010000004.1:1556988-1570144 GCA_037176975.1 Arrhamphus sclerolepis
AGTTACAATTTTGTGAGATTTGTGATTGTAAAAGTAAAAAAGAGTCTTAAACGGTTGATTTTTACATTAAATCTGTGATTTTCCAAGAAAAAGAATTAATGCTACAAAAGTCTTACTTTTATGAAAAAGTTGTGAATTTAATGACAAAAATTCACTTTTGTTACAGAAAATGATGTGATCGTGCAAAATTTGCATTTTTTTATTTTTTTTTTAACAAAAAACTCTTAAACTCTAAACAAAAGGATTTTATGACAAAATTTGACAAAGAAATTAAAATAAAAATGTAATTTTATGACCAAGTCCAGGTAGCTGCAAGAGGAAAATAAAGAGTAGCTGGTAACCATGGTGACGATGCGGCCTGTAGAGAGCCGAGCAACGAGATACTGAAAATACTGAAAAACTGAAATACTTCGACATTCTGACCTTCAGGTTGAACTTTCGCAGGTCTTCTCGACCGCGTCCGCGTCCCTACATGCTCCCTCCTGATTGGCTGATTAGACATCCGCGTCAGGCTCGTGAGCGCAGACGAACAGGTGATTTTCATGTGCTCCGCGTGCCGGCATGACTTCAAGCAGCCATTTTATTTCATTACATTATTATTCATCTGCTCCTCAAGAAGTGCATGATATGCGTGGAGACGACCCTCCACCTCAGAGGAAACCATAATGCACCACACCTTGGTTATCAACTAAAGCTAAAATTAAAAACAAAATAGATTTTAAGTCTTTATTGTCTTTTATACACTTAAAAGCTAAAATCAGCTGCTCATTCTGTTATATTCACCTTTATGATTGACAGAATCCGTTCTGAGGAGGAAGAGTGTTTAAGGTTACCCCCCCCCCACACACACACACACTCTCAGGATCAGACCTGTAGGATCTTCAAACCTGACGATGTGCCAGTTTTTGTCTGAAATAGGACAAAAGAAGAAAGCTGGGTCACAGGAGAGGACCGACTCCGCTGCAGCTCTTCCGCACCGCCACAGCACCACCAAGTGGACCAAAGCTGCCACTGCAACAAAGAAAAAAAAAACTTTTTTTTCTCACTCTGACTGACATGAAATCAGACTTAACTGTTCCTGTTTAGGTCAATTACAATTACCAAACTTAGTTCTGTTTGCTAAATTTCAGAATAATGATACATACATATATATTTTAATTAATTTCTGATATATGGAGGGTTATCACAGCTGCAGCTAACAGAGTGTAAAAGGGAACATTTCTCTCTAGAATCAGCACCTGCTGGTTGTTTTAGTATATCTTTTGTGTGTGTGTGTGAGAGAGAGATTAAATAAATTTGAGAAGCTGAACATTTCCTCCCTCTGGGTCGTGGCTCGTCATCAACAGCTGATTTAGGATCCTGAAACCAGACCAGTTAAGGACCGTCGTCTCAGCTGAGCTGATTGTAATTTATCAGAGTTTTTTTTTTTGTTTCTTTTTCAGTCCCCACCACTTCTCAACTAAAATTGTACACAGTGTCAACAGATTTTTCTAGATTTATTTTTGTCTATTGGTGTCTGTGGTAAAATTGTCTACAACTGTGTAGCTGTTTCTTCTTTTTTTTAAATCCCCTTTCTTTATCTTAACAGTAGCAACACAGCTGTTAATGAACAGTGTGGATTTTTCACTCCTGTTTGTGTTCTGTGTCCTTCTGACGGGGAAACGCATTTTTTTTCCTTGCAAATGAGACATTAACTTGTTATAACCGCCCATCAGACAAAGTGTGATCGGGAAAACAGCCAGATTTATTCTGTGGAGGCTTCCTTGGTGTAAATAAGTCAGAAAATCTGTGAAGCCTCCCCCCCCCCCCCCCGGATTTAAAAGCACAAGTTGCAGGAAAGTCAGTTTTTGATTAAAAAATATGTAATCATTAGCAGGTGTTCAGAGCTCTACAAAAGCAGATGTTTTTCCAGTTTGATGGCCTGGAGTATTCAGATTTCTGCTAACACAATCCCACTAGGGAAAGACATCAGCAGTGGTCTTATTGAAGCAGATGTTGCTGATCAAAACAAAAAAAAGGACATTCTTCAAAACGTCTCTTTTGTTTGAACTTGAAAAATTGATCAACAAATAGTTTCAAGACTATTTATTAGACTTATTGGTGAGTTGATGCACCATTTTACCTTCCTGCTGTATATCAACATTTGGATAAAAAAGGAAAGCTACTCCTCAGTGTTTCAAATGTGGAATTTCAACATTTAAGTGTTATCGCTCCTCACACTGACGCTGAAGCAGCTTTAACGCTGTGAAGCATCATAAAGCTAATTAAAGACAACAGATTTCACAAGTATTTAAAGCTGCGATAGAGGAGCGGATCCCAGCCGAGCAGTTCCAGCAGAAACATCACTTCCTGTCAATGACGTTTGACTCATACATTAAAAAAAAGTTTTTTTTTTATATAAAAAAAAAAGACGAGTCTGCAAAAATTGCAGTTTTACAACAAAAACAAAAATTAGTGATTTCTTATGGACAATCACAAGATGATGCCAAAAACTCATTATTTTGTGAAATTTTAGATTTTTTGACCTTTTTTTTAAAGAAAAAGTTGCGTTGCTGAAAAATTTGCAATTTTATAAGAAATAAATTGTGACTTAAGGACATCAAGTTGTTTTATGTCAGGAAGTTGCAATTTAGAGAAAAATACTACTTCAAAAGTAAAAACATGGATGGATAGATAGATACATAGATAGATTAGATTATATATATAATATAGATAGATTGATATATATTATGTAATATATTAAGTTAAAAGGCTGCGTAATTAGGTATTTAAAGGACATAAAGATTCCATGATGCAACATTTGCTACTTAATGTTTTAGAAGTTTATCCACACTGACGGTAAGAGGAGCAACAAAAAAACCAGCACATCTGCTTCCAAGGATGAAATGAAATCATTCTGCTTCCTCGGTGTAAACGGCGCAGACGCTAACCCTCCTGGAAAACGGGCCGCCGCAGCCAAAAGCTGCAGATGAGCGTGTGGTTTTATTTGCGCGCTGATGAATGTGGCCTGAGCTATTTCTGCATCCTGACTTGACCTGGTTCCTGTTGGTTTTGGCAGCGGCGCTAACGCAGTTCACACTGAAGCCACTGTGTGACAGTGCACCTCAATTACGGGAGAATATGAAGTCCTCACGGCGAGTGTAAGCTCTCTTTCTCTCACTGACGTAATTACATCTGACAGCAGCAGCAAACTCGGACCTCTTGTGTTGATGACAGCTCCAAAACGCTGTTTGTCTAATTCTGTGTGTGTGTGTGTGTGTGTGTGTGCGTGCTGTGACAGTGCTGTTGTCCTGCAGGCCCAGTCAGCTGCATCATCTGAGCAGCTAACAGGTCAAAACGAACTAAACCAGTAAACTTGTTGGAAAACTTGGACCCTGGCGTACACATGTTACTTTGACAGGAACCAACCACCTCAGCGCTGCAGAGCAACCCTCCCCCATAGCAACAGCACAGACCTCTGCCAGCGGCCTCCCTCAGTACGACAATGGAGCACTGTTGGGGAGTTTACCTACGGGCCCTCTGCCAGGAAGACTTCTGGAAAGTTGGATGGATGCAGCGGACTCGCAGCGGTGCGCTGGGCTGAGCCGCTGAACGCAGCGTTGGACGGGCAAATGATCAATGATCTACTGACAAGGACATATAATAATACTGCATAGTTGGATTTGAAAGGCAGAACATTATCTCTGACATCTTATCTTAAAGCACTGACAACGTACACGCGGTGATAACGCACACTCCAACCACCGTAACCCGCTGCAGATACGCGTATGTGCAGTACGGGGTTTCACAAACACTGCATCCCTCAGCTGCTCTTCGTCCTTTGTTGTGGAAATCACAGTCAACAAAGATCTCCTTCATGGTGAAGTGAAGGAACGCTAGCATTTTTTAACTAAAAGGAAACCTTTGCACGAATTGTAAATCGTATATCAAAGATTTACTCCTCTTTGATGATGATAGCAGTTGTTGTTGGCCCCGTCCAGGCTCAAATGAACTTTACAGCAATAAACATTCGGGCACTATCATCATCATCATCTGACGCTTCCTGGTGAGGTCGTTGCATTGCTTGAATATACTCTGTGAGGGGTGTGATTGACAGATGCGTAAGCTGCCAGAACAGGCTGAAGCAGAAATAGAAACTTTTTAAAACTATTTTTTGACCAACACCTCTGCACACGCAGGCAGACTCACGATCTGAAGCACCAGTAATGTGAGACAGTCAGCTGAGTGAAAGACAGGAGGACGGAGAGAAACAGCGTGTTGTAACAGAATGACCACTGATGTCCGTCTTTGCTCGTCCACCATTGTGAGACCTTCCAACCACCCTTTCTGGAGCTCTGATGGCCCAGTCCCCCCCACCCCCCACGGTGGCGCATCGTTCATCTGGGACGCTTGAACCCGTCTTGCGTCATTAAGAGGCGCTTTGTCTGGTGTCTCCTGGTTCTATTACTCATTGACTGGTATTCCAGGGTCCATAAGGCCTCTATGAGGCAAGACTCGCCATACTTGGCTGCTCGCAGGCGTCCAAGTATCTTCCTGGTACAGTGCAGCGACCGCGACGCAAGTATGGCAGTGGACAGCTGCTGTGGCCGTATTCTGGGGTCTTGGCCTTCCTTCTGTGGGACTGTTGCGTATGTGCGAGGTTGCCCCCCCAGCAGGACCTGATTACCCAGATGCCGTTCACCTGTGCTGGTGTGAGAGGCTCGTCAGCCAATCCACCAATCAGCTATAAGGAGCCAGGAGACCAGAACCAGAACTGCCTCTGTGCCTCCTTGTTTTGTGGGTTAACACAAAGACAACACTGCTGCTGTGTGTAGATGGATTTCATTATCATTTTCAGTTTGACCAGCACTCATTCAGTCCTTTTGTTGCCTCACTGTTGTTTCACCTTTTGTTAATAAATAACTTCCATGTACCTTAAAAACAATGGGTGTTGATGTTACTTCCCTTTTTCCACACGAGCCGATCATAACACCAAGAGAGAAGGAAATCATGCTCAATCAGCACCTTCTCAAGCACCTGGAATCCTGATGTCACTCAACCAGAGGAGGTCGAGGTTGATTAGGGAGTCATAACTTTATCTGCGCCCCGTGACTTCCTGTCACCTGTACGTTTACCTTCGACCTGGAACAGTAATGACCTCATAACTGAGGTCATCTAACTAGCGCTCGCAGAAGATCTTGTCAAAACTTGTGATTTTTGTAAAAAACCAACATGTGAATTGTGATTTTGAGTACAAAACTAACACTTTTCTGATATTTGTGATTGTTCGATAAAAAAGTTTTGGTTGTTGGTAAGAAAAAAGTCCTGATCATTCAAAATTTTCAGTTTTATAACCAACTTTTCTCTGCTTTAGAAAAAAACCTTTTTCTTTTGATATAGCCTATAATTTGAGACTTTACAAGAAAAAAATGGTGATATTAGGACAAAAAAGTCTACATTTTATTATAAAGGTCACATTTTAAAAAACAAAGTTGAGATTTTATGACAAAAATAGAAGTGACCGCCATTCTTCAACAAAATTTGCTCTTTTCTTTTAAAGGAAAAAATAACATTTTTTAAACAAATTTTTGGTCATACAAGAAAAATTTGTTATTTTAAAACAAAAGCCTCAAATTCATGATGTTCTGAGATAAGAACCACCAACAAAACCGGCCTTTCTGATTTCCTTCAGCACCCACTTGTTTTGTAAAATAAGAATATAAAGAGTCTGTGAAAATGAACATTAAATGAAAGCAGCACAAAGGAACTGTTCAAGGTTACACAGCCCTAAAACACATGCTGATTTCTTTACCAGCTGAAAACCGCATTAACTACAAATTACTGTAAAATGTCTTTTTTCATAAAAAAGGAGAGTTTTTGTGATAAAATCTCAAATTTCATCGAGAAAATTGTAACCATAAAACTGTGACTTTTATACTGAAATTTTTCTAGTAAAAACACAAAAGAAATGTGACTTTTTTCTAAAACAATAAAATCTTTGTAAATTTTTTTTATTGTGCAATTATGTATTTAAAAAATAATTATTTTTAAAAATTACATTACTTCATTAAAATTACATTTTTTGTGTTGGAAGAAATCAGAACTTTTTTCAAAAGTTACAAAAAAAAAAGGGTTAATTTTACACAAATCAGGAGTTTTGAAAGGCAGGAACTTTGGGTTGAACATTATTTGCAGATGTTTCACATCCAGCAGCTGCTCTCCACCGCGGTTTTTCCACTTTTTCATGTCAGGACTGAATCAGATGAGCTGCTGCTGAAAACGTCTCGCTGCTATAAATACCTGAACGTTTCAAAGTTTAACTCCTGCACTGGTGGAGAATGCAAACAAACCTGCTTTCATAACAGAGAACTTTGTCCTGCAGATCCTGGCCCAGGTCCAGGGCCAGGTCCAGACCCAGGCCCAGGTCCAGGCCCAGGTCCAGGTCCAGGCCCAGGCCCAGGCTCAGGTCCAGGCCCAGGTCCAGACCCAGCCCCATGGTCCAGGCCCAGGCCCAGGTCCAGGCCCAGGTCCAGGTCCAGGTCCAGGCCCAGGTCCAGGCCCAGGTCCAGGTCCAGGCCCAGACCCAGCCCCATGGTCCAGGCCCAGACCCAGCCCCATGGTCCAGGCCCAGGCCCAGGTCCAGGCCCAGGTCTAGGCCCAGGTCCATGCCCAGGTCCAGGCCCAGGTCCAGGCTCAGGTCCAGACCCAGGTCCAGACCCAGCCCCATGGTCCGGGCCCAGGCCCAGGCCCAGGTCCAGGTCCAGGCCCAGACCCAGCCCCATGGTCCAGGCCCAGGCCCAGGTCCAGGCGCAGGTCCAGGTCCAGGCCCAGACCCAGCCCCATGGTCCAGGCCCAGGTCCAGGCCCAGCCCCATGGTCCAGGCCCAGGTCCAGACCCAGCCCCATGGTCCAGGCCCAGGCCCAGGCCCAGGTCCAGGCCCAGGTCCAGGTCCAGGCCCAGACTCCCCTCTCAGCAACCTTTATCTGTCATATTATACGTGCTTCCAGTGTGAACAATGAACATTTCTATTGACGTGTGCGTCCAGGAGTGAGCTTTGCAGTCTGGGTGGAAACCTGACACCTGTGAGACATGTGGGCAGTGAGGCGCCACACAGCGCTATTTCTCTCCTTTTTTCTTGCTTTTCGGTCAGTAGCAGCAGTTTATCTCAGTGAAAATGTAAAATTAGCCTTTCTAAAAAATAAATAAGATAGAATTAAAACCTCAAAATCCCACATTTTTATAATGCTTTACACCAGAAGCCCCAACCCCCATTTACTCAGTCGGAAAAAATAAGAAAATGACATCTCAGCAGAAGAACAGGCGTAAATAGAGAAGTAATGGTTTAAGTGAATGTAACAAAGGAAAAAAGAAAAAACAGGAAATGGTGGTCGAGCTCACATGCATGGTTGAACAAGTACAATACACACACACACACACATCTAAAAAAATAATGTGTGTAAAGTGACATGTATTCATTACGGGAAAGCTTTATTTCTGTTTGGCTACAACCCCTAGTGGTCAGTCGAAGAACTGCATTTTTCCTTTTCTTCCGTCGCCCCTTGGTTCTGCTGCTTTAACAAAATTCAAATTCAGAAGATCATGGATGAATGAATAAATAAATAAATGAATACAATTAAAACAGTGATTCTTAGACTTTTTTCTTTAAAAAATGATGCATTTTATTTTGTTTCTTGTAAATCTCGTCTCCTCTGTAATAATTATGTTCATATATGTACATTTTTTTTTACATTTCAGACAGCAGTCCATAAGAAAAAAGCAGATCTCCCTTTCTGCAGCGCATAATATCATGAAAGCATTCAAGGAATCTGGAGGAATTTCAGCGCATGAAGGGCAAGTACGCAGGGCTGAACTGGACACCCGTGATCCCTGATCCCTCAGACGGCTCTGCATCAAGAACCTCATTCATCCCATTCATCAGCGCTGATATAACACACGGAAAAGGCATCACTGTGGAAACCTTTGTCGATAAAGTCACTTAAACCTTTCCTGTGCAAGGAAGAAGGCTGATGTTAACGCTGTTAACTCTGGTTGCTTTTTGTTTTTTTGTGGGGGGGTAGGGTCTGCAGTTTCTGGATGACATCAGATCAGTTTATATTTGCTAGGCTTGGTTTTTAGGTGGAACCAACTTTAAGTCACAACATTTATATTTGCAACTGTATCAGCAGTTTCTAATGTTTCCACATATATCCCACTACGAGTAACTGGATACATCAAGCTGTAGCTTTACATAACAATAACTTTGTTACAGGGGTCCGGTTCACAAAGCGGGTTATGTGGAAACGCCGAGTATCTTGAACCGGAACTCAGGGAAACTGAGTTTTCAGTTTCACAAAGCGGGGTTCCTGAACTCCGAGCCAGAGGGTTCGGTTGAGCCGGTTTCACAAAGTGAGGTAACTGATACTCAGAGTCTGTTACCGTGGTAACTGACTCTCTGAACTAAACCTGTCAGGAGCAGTTTTACTCCAACATAGCAGAGTTTCTTTCTGTCTCCTCTCCTTCATGAAGCTGAAACGGGTTCAGTTTAATCAGAAAATCGATCATATGATGATCATTTTGGAGACCCCGCCCCCACTAAATCTTTAAATTAGGCATTAACTCTGTAATTTCTCCTCTTCACCGCTGCAGTCAGCTGCTGCAGGAAGTCACATGACATCAAAAAAATGATTTAAATCAACAAAGAAGAGTAGTAGGATCTCATCTGTTTGCTGGCGTTGCCATGGTGAATCATGGTATCTGAGCTCCACTGATGATGGATTGTTGCAGTCGCAGTAACTCAGAGTCAACATGAGATGACTGAACCAACTCAGAACAGCTGTTCTGAAACCAGAAACTCAGAGTTTGTTGAACCTCCTTTGTGAAACGGACCTCAGGTCTTTCAGTCACATTTGTTTTGGTTTGAAGACCAACCACACAGACCAAACCCTTCTTGTCTGAAAAGGTTTTTAGAACTCTTCCAAGTACCCAGGACCCCTGTGGTGCAGTGGAGGCCCTAACCATGGAAACATCTCCAGGCATCAGACTTCTTTTCTCTTTGGTCCGTTTTTGTTGTTCTTGGAGGAAACGTAAATACTCTCAGAGACTGGATATATATTGAATTTGTTCCCACCTTCTCCTGACATAAAGATCTTGTCAAAAAGACCTGGTGGTGGGTGGCCTGGTGGTTAGGTGTCAAGGACTCAAGGTCGCTGAATGTTCAAGTCGTGTGTAATGTTCGTTGAACATCGCTACGGTGCTGGTCAGCTGGTCCAAAATAATCAACATCAACGTTTGGTGAATGGCAGCAGATCAGGAACCAGGCAGGTCGGCCATCTTTTGTTCACTGGTCTTTCGTCCGTACAGCTTGCAGAAAGGATAATTTGCTATGATCTTTCCACAGCTGAAATACCAAAACATCTGCATTTACAAGCTGCATCTCCTTCCTCTTCTTACTCACCTCCAGCAGAGCTCCTTTTATCTTTATGACCCACACAACTGCAACTACAACTCCAAGACAAAGGTCATTAGCTGAAAAGTGGCATTTCTATTGATTACTGTTGTGTTGATCATGTGCTTTTGTTTCACACTGAAATCCACAGGAGACTTTGGTCACTTTTCTTCAGGTTCCCATAGAAACCTAGGGCTTTCCATCCATCTTTGTTTCAACAGGAGATCTGCCTTTAATCCACCAGAGGCGTCAGCAGCAGGGTTTAGAGATGAAGGAATGTTGTTATCCCGTTTGAATTTTTCTAAAGTTTCCTTTTCAGACCACAGACTTGTTGCATAGCAATGGAGAAGCTGTTTGGCATTGAGACATCTTCCTTTCTAAAAGGCAGTTGAAATTTATAGTGTCCTTTTTTGAGCACAGCAGAGCGTTCCATTATTTCTATTAATATTTTTCCTCTCTTACATTTGCTCTGTAGAGGACTTTTCAATGAAGTCATAACTTTACTGGCGGCTTAAAAGCTCCTCAGTTCTGTCAACTGCAGTCCTGTTGGGTAAGCTGATCTCACCATCACCGTAACCATGCACTGGGCCATCCATTACCCGTCCTAGGGTTCTGACTGCGTAGGGCCCGACATCCTGACGGTTAACCACCTCCCACGGTTCCATCAGTTTAGATGCGTTGCTGCCAACTAGTAGGTCAACGTCAGCATTCATGCGAGGAATTTTAACATTCAGATAAGGCCATTTAGACGGCCCCTCTTCACTGACGATGTTGTTTGTAGAGACAGACGTCTCCTTTTGAGTAAACACACTAGGAAGTTGATAAAAAGTGTTTGCCAGATAACTACCAGGCCTTGAAGGATGGACCTTGTCACGGTCCCATGGCAATGAATCTCGGCGTTTCTTTCTTGAGTGTTCAAATTACAAAGTACCTGTGCTCCCTGGGTCCAGGAAGGCATATGCTTCGATAACAACTCTTCACTTCAACAGGCATGATGGGAAGAATACCTTACGATGGCCAGCCCCCGTATGACCACAGGTGGAGGATGGTGTGCAGCTTTCAGAGGACTACTTTAGACACTATATTAACCTTCTGATGAACTCTTTCCCTTTGTCCAATGTGCAAAATACACAAATGTATTTGTTGCATCGGCTACCCTCTGTTTTCCTTTCATTCAGCTCACTGGCTACTTTTCAACAGAGCATAGTTACGAGCAGTTAGCTGGTCAACACAATTATCTTCTCTTCCTGGATATTTTACAGGCAGCAGTTTGACTGTTTTTTCTGATCATGACCACGTAGTCGACCATCGGACATCTCCTCCAATGTGTATGAATACACCGTTAGTATAGTTAACAGCTTTAAAATAAAAATGACCATGCTCTGTGAGGTCTTTATTCACAGCTCTGAAGTCAAGTCAAGACGGTGCCTGGACATTTTAACACAGGGGGTGGGGTCAACGGAGATTGACTTGCTAATTGCAGTTGCTCGTTGGTATTGTCAATGTAAGAATGACTTTTCAGCACTGTGAGAAAGAATGACAACATTTTTTTTAGAAAAGTACTCTCCAAGGTACTATTGGAACATGCTGCAAGCCTGAGAATACAAAAATGAATGCATATTAACAAAATTAAGTTGATGAGATAAAATATGAAATAATTTGGGTTCATACTGTCCAGCAAAAAGTCCAAGTAAATGCAAGCTTATTTTTTCGATGTCTTGATCAATCTATCTCTAAGGCTAATCGATAACACTGCACACCTTTTATCACCTGACTGTAAAGCATTATTGATTTTTACAGTGTAAAGTTCAACTGCCATATTTAACTTTTGTTAATTATTTAGGACTATTGCAGTATAGACTGGTGTTACCAAACACTATGTAGTTTCTTAAACTACTCACATGACAGGAAAGTAACAGAAAAACTATATTTTAACAGCACTGGGTTGGTAAATATAATTAGGTCAAGAAGAACCAAATAAAAGCAAGAAATGATAAAAAACAAAAAAAAAATAAAAACAAAACAGAAAACAAAGAGTGAAATAAATATTAAAATGTTGAATGTCAAATTCACTCAGTACTGACACTTCCCCGCTATCAGACTCTCAATCCTCTGAAGTCTGATGCCTTCAAACAGACTCTCTCTCGGTCTAACCTATGTTTGAAGATAATCCAGATCTTATCTGTTGCCAACGGATGTAGAAGAAAGGCGTTGCCATCACTACTAGTGCTATTTGTACTGGTTCTCGCCCTCTTTTGTTGTGATCGCAAGAGATATTTCAAAGTGTGGCACTTTCAATGAAGAGGCTACTTAGCACTACTTTGACTAAAGTGAACAATATTAACTGTAGTGCTTCAGCTCTGCTGCATCTAAATCACTGAGTAGTCAGATCATTATAAATGAGCTAAAAACTGTTACTAAGGAGGTCATGTGGTTTGTATAATTTGTTTGTTAGGTTCTCTGTACCAGAGGTGAGGCCTGTTTATTCAGGCTCGACAGCGCAGTGATGGAAGAAAAGGACAATATTGATGCCATTTGTCTGTTTGCTGGTAAAAGAAAGCAAAAAGCATCATTATGGAAACTTGGTGAACAGGGATGAACGAAGAATTCATCACCAGAACCTCCACAACCATTTGATTCACAAGTCAGGAAAAACAAAAACAGAAAATAAAAGACTCTAAATGAACAAAGGTTCAGTTCCTTCCTGCTAACTTAGTTCTGGCCTAAATCTTTCTGATAATATATTCTAAACTTGTGTCCTTTAACTTTGAAAGGTTTTAGCAGACTTGACGCACAAATACGAGGGATAAGCGTATCTTTAAGATTATATGACATTTTGTGCAGTTAATTGAACTTTAATGATTTGGGTCAAGCTTTGGGTTATCTCGTATTTAGAAAGACTTTTAACCTGTTTACACTAAAGACCAGATTTACTGAAGGTTTGCGTGTATCAAAACAAGTAGAAACTCACTGCACAAGCAAAGCAAGTACAAACTGATTTACTAACAGTGGGTGCAATGGTTTTGGTGCAAAATAATCCAGTTAGTACGTCTGCCACAATGAATATGCCATATGGGGCATTCAACTCTGCGGGTGTTGGGAGGAGAATATGTAAATATATTAACAAGTATATACACATGTATACATGTGTACACATGTATACACACACACACACACACATTAGAGTAGGCAGTACTGTATTGATTAATTGAGGAATAGAACAAAAAAATGAATAAAGCTCTGCTGCTGACTCTGTTATCTCCAAGGATGCTGCATTTTAGTTTATCAGGCAGAGAATCAATGTCCGTAACTTTCTGTTTTATTTTTGAGAAGAACTCTGCTCATATTTGCCGCAGAGCAGCAGGAAGTGTGTCCCTGTCTCGTCTGTGTGGACAGAGCTGACACAACCTGTCCTCTCTGGGCAGCAGGTCTGTCTGTGTCTGGTCTCTGTGGCTGAGCTGAGGTCACTGAGTCTGGACATGGTCTAAGTCTTTCTCAGTTTCTCATCAGATATTCTGCCACCATGTTCTGTCTGTTTAGAGTCAAACAGCTCTGAAGTTATCTTTGTGTTTTTGTGGCAGATGTCCAATAGTTAATGTAACGTTCTTTTTGTTTTTCAATAATTTGGTGGGTCCAGATTATGTGAGGGCTGAGGTCTTTGGTGGGTCCAGATTGTGTGAGGGCTGTCCTGAGGTCTTTGGTGGGTCCAGATTATGTGAGGGTTGTCCTGAA
>JBAMYA010000004.1:1570244-1596052 GCA_037176975.1 Arrhamphus sclerolepis
GTCTTTGGTGGGTCCAGATTGTGTGAGGGCTGTCCTGAAGTCTTTGGTGGGTCCAGATTGTGTGAGGGCTGTCCTGAAGTCTTTGGTGGGTCCAGATTGTGTGAGGGCTGTCCTGAGGTCTGGTGCTGTTAGAGGATCAGCTGGCTGAGGAGGCTCTTCTCTATGTTCCCCTCGTGGCATTGCAGATCTTTGTAGAGGCAGGAACTGGAGTCACTTGTTTTAAGGTGTTAAAATAAAATGTGACGTCTCTTTTTTGAATTCTAATAAGAAGGGGAACTGGTCTAGCTCAGCTCTGCATCTGTTGTTGGGGGTGTCCTGAGCACTCTGAGGATGCTCTTGCAGATCTCTGTGTGCAGGATTTTTTCAAAATCTTGATTTTTGAGAAGACCCCACACCTCACTACCGTATAAAATAATTGATTCAATTATGGATTTGAATATTTTGAGCCAGGTCTATTGGGTATATTGATGTTTGAAGACTTCTTTCTAGCATAGAAAGCCCTTCTTCCCGTCTCTCTGAGAGCATCAACTGCTAGATTAAAGTTTCCTGTGGAGGCGATGTGTAGTCCTAAGTATGTGTAGTTGTGTGTGTGTTCCACCTCATGAGAGCCCAGGAAAAACCTGGTCTGGTTTCCTTGACCCCTGGGTCATTTCTGGAACATCATGATTCGGTTCAGATCAACTGCCAGGGCCCAGGTCTGACAGAAGGTCTGCAGATGATCCAGTTGCTGCTGGTGCTTCCTGTGATGGAGCCAGCAGTAAGAGATCATCTGCAAAAAAGTAGGCAGCTAACATCTCACATGACGGTGTTGTTGCCGCATCGAAAACAAAAGAATAGCTTCTTCTCTCGCTTCTTTTATGCAAGTATATTTTTGACTCTGTCTCTGCGTCCTGCCCCCAAGTGGAGACCTCTAGTATTACGTTCATAATGCAGCAGGTTGTGTACGACACACTGAAGATGGCCACACAGTCTACAGCTGGACGTCAGTGACAGAACATGGATCATTTACTTTTGTTTCTCTATTGACAGTAAACACAACCGTAACTATGACAGGAACATTTGGTAAAGCGGTCAGAATGGTATTTGACAGGTGTGATGACATCTCATTGTCATTCTTTTGCTGACTGGGCTTCTCAGTGTTTTTAATTTTTAATTTTTTTTATGTCCTCTAGCTGCCTCTTCTGCCCTTTTCCCAGTGTAATTATGGTAACTAATATATTCCTTAACTCACTGGGCTTAGACATTTATCTAAAAAAGCTATACTGCATCAGTCAGTGTAATAAAATGTTTTTTCCATCATAATGACATACTGTCACAGCGATCAAACATTTTGGCAGAATAACAGGAGCTGGAAAATGCCATGCGTGATTCTATGTAATCACTCCCTCGCTGCGGATTTTAACATCTAAAGACAACTAAACAATGAATGCTGAAAACTGAAAGCTGAAGCATGAGCCAGATGCTTCTTGTGAAACATGCGCAAATAAGTGAGATCACTGGGAATGCAGTATGCTTAGCAGAACAGGTTTTTCCTAGCAGCTGGTTTCCCAGAAAGTCTTCAGGAATACCTTGAATAGAGCAATCTGAGTTATTTTTAACTGAAGAGCCACTAACTTGTACGTTGGTTTTGTTTCTCTGCACATTGGGGTTACATGATACCTGCAGGGTTTCCTGTCAGATGTCGCAGCAGCTTTGAAAACGGCTCTCACCTTACACCCAGTATGACATCACACTCAACATATTCTAAGTTTCGTTTCGCTGCAGAGAGTTCACTGTTAAGACAGTTTCATATCTGTTCTTATCCCTTTGAAAACAATCTAGGTCATATTTATAACTGCTATTCACCTTGGTGGGCGACAGGAGACTGCAGTTTTATTTGTAATCACATATTACAGCATTGTTGACTCAAGGACACAGATAAAGTGTCCCCTTTATCCAGCTGAAGTAGAAGACATTTTACGAGCTGAGGACTGCTCTGAAGTTCCTGAGTGTTTTGAAATTCACTAACGTAATTGATAATGCCGATCTCTGCAGCTGAGCTTTCCTTCTGAAGCATCTTTCACAGCTTTGGCATTTCTTTTCAATTTACTCTTTCATCTTTGGCCAGTAAAATCTGGCTCGAGCAAGACTCAACACATGTTCGGATTCCAAATGGCCAATGCCATCCTGCGATCCTTGTAAAGCTCTTTCTCAGGCAACACGAGCTGATGAGGCATGTCTCCTCTATCAAGTCTTCAATAAAGGATAGCATCTCTGAGCTCCCGTTCCACTGGGCAGTGACTTGACTTCACGCTGCTCAGCCATTATACTCCTGAAACTTGACTTCTGTGCACCTTTAAGTGCAACTAAAAGGGTTACGTGGGAAACAGGGATCATAAGGTTTATCAGGTGCTGTACGTCTAACCATGTTGAATGTAGGTCTCACATGACAGACGCACCGCGACCGTTACCTTTAGCTGGATGCTGTTTGCCATAGCAACAAAGGTAAATATGTCTGTTTAAATCCTTTAAAGTAAAACAATAATTAAAAAAACATAATCTGTTTAAGGACTACATGGACGCCTCTTATATTGTGTAGCACGTTAACTTGGAGTCCAGTACTTGTCTAACGTGTGTGTGTAAAAATACTTTCATACAAGCTTGTGAGGACAAGCGCCAGGAGTGGTATTTCCATGCTTTGTTGAGTCTGGGATACATCGAGATGACAATAGTCTATTGTTAGTTTTCTAGCTAATCATCTGTCACGTGTAAATGATTTGGATAGTTGTTTTTTTTTGTGCTATGATGGCCAAACATCTCCAAAGGTCATCCTGCCATGTTCTTTGCAGAGAAAGAAGCAACTCTTCCAAACAAATCACTCCTGTGCCACCTTTTTCTAATCTGACTTTCAGAACTTCAACCTCTAAGAAAGCGGCTGAAAGACTGCATGGCTGTTAGAGCTCGGTTCTAAACAGAGGACTACATCTGACGTGAATTCAGAAATGAAGAAAATTGCAGTTTTTTGACCAACAGCCAGAAAAAGCAACTCAGTTTCCATCCACGACCATGTTAAAACGTCCAACTTTGTGTTAGAAATAAACATATTTACACCAAAATACATATTTATTGGTACAAAAGATGCTTTTGGGTTCTATTGCTTTCAATTAACTGTACCAGGGAGTGATTTGTTGAACTGATGAGCTAAATTTATATACAGCCTTACGTTTATGCATAATTACAGGCATGCACTTTTGATTGACAGTTGGGTATAAGCAGTGCCTAGCTGATGTCACTTTACCAACATATCACTTAGTAAAGTCTGACTTATGAGCCGTGGATACGGATCTAACCGAGCGTAGTCATTATAATTTTAAAGATGATACAGTATGTGTCCTTGTGCTTTTGGCTTACTCAGACTGGTGACTGGTTCTATGACTGGTTTTGAGTTGGCCTGGAAGGTTTCAGGGGTGAAGCATAGAAAAGCAGCCTGAAGCAGCTATGCTTCCCTGGAAGAAGATGCCAGCTGGATAAATCTGGCTCCAAGCAGTCAAGCAAGCTTCATCTTGGATCGTCTCAGCATCCTTCCAAGTTGACTAACTGGACCACAAGCCGACAACTGAACGAACTTAAGTTAAGCCAAATAAGCTGTGGTGGTGGGGTGTGGTTCTGCTCGGCTGCAGAGGAGAGGTGAAGCTGCAGCTCAGGAAGCAGCACCTGAGAGGGACTGACTGGCTCACCTGTGCTGCACGTGTCAGTCCAGCTCCCCCTACTTAAACAGCAGCACTCTGGCTGTGGGAGAGAGAGGACTGCTGGACCTGCAGCCTGGATGGGCGTGCGTGCGCGCATGCGTGCGTGTGCTAATAAAAAGTCTTGTGGAAAAGCTGCAGTCTCACTGTGACCATTGCTGCCAGGGTACCTGAGTCCTTTAGACAAGCCTCCAGTGATGGTGTGTTCTAGGCCTACTACTTCAAGGCCTACTACTTCAAGGCCTACTACTTCTAGACCTACTACTTCTAGGCCTACTACCTCTAGGCCTACTACTTCTAGACCTACTACTTCTAGGCCTACTACCTCTAGGCCTACTACTTCTAGGCCTACTACTTCTAGACCTACTACTTCTAGGCCTACTACCTCTAGGCCTACTACCTCTAGGCCTACTACCTCTAGGCCTACTACCTCTAGGCCTACTACTTCTAGGCCTACTACCTCTAGGCCTACTACCTCTAGGCCTACTACCTCTAGGCCTACTACTTCTAGGCCTACTACTTCTAGGCCTACTACTTCTAGGCCTACTACTTCTGCCCATTTGCTCATTTTTGGATTAACCAGGGTTGGACAGCGTCAGTTCTTACTAAAATGATCTGGTGTCATAAGGCAGAAAAGCCACTCCAAACCACTCTTCAGAAAACCTCTGGGTGACATCACAGGGGGTTTGTACTGTTCTTTTAATACAGTCTATGCTTCTAATCCCAGCTGGGTTCTCTCTGTGTCTAGCCTTTCTTTTTTTTTTTTTTTTTTTTCCTATTTGGGGGTTACCACAATGGGATCATCATGTTCTGCATGTTGATTCAGCCTTCCTGACACAATCTTCCATCCAGGTATGGGACTGGCATGATAAGGACACCAGGTTGAGACCCCTTGTTGCCCCACACACTTCGGCAGGAGTCCAAATATGCATGCCAGAATCCCTGATGACTCCAAAAAGAACAGTGCAATTTCCTTTGGGGTATTATAAATAAGTTAACATTTCAACTATTCCACCAACCAGTGTCAAATTATCTCTGAACTTCCTAGTTTTGATGGAGATGGAAAAAGAAAAGATGCTGCTCTCCCATCTGGTGTTTCCTGGATTCCAGGTTTGCTCATCTGCATATCCGTCTCTGGGAGCATCGCTGCGGCCTCTTCAGGGTAATTTAGACAAGCCACAAGCATCATCAGCTTCTAATACAAACATCGACAAGAGACATGCTTGTTTGAGGAAAGATAACACCTGACACTCTTCCCGTCGCTCACAGGTGCTGCGTTTACATGCCAGCTCATTTTACTCACGCTCACGTGTGCACAAGAGCCGAAACATGCAGTGAAATAAATTATTTATTGGAATTTAAGAATCTCTCTTGACTACATGTGTGCAGCCCCACTGTCCTGCAAATATACAGCAGCGAGGGGGAACAGTTTCAGTATGTTTGCTTTTGCGTATACAGCAAATAAAATATATATTCTAGAGAGACATTTCTAATAAAATTCCAAGCTTTTAAATCTGATCTTTTTGATAACTTCTTTAAAGAGTGAAAATATGTTAATTCTGGGAATGTTAAGCTTGAGCCGACTGTCTACGTTTTGCTTTTTGCAGGTTAATACATATACATAATACTTATTATCTATTCCAATACAAATTTCATTTAAGGAGTTTGCTTTACAGTCTCTGCAAGCCCCAACATCCTGTTCTTCTTTTTTAAGGACACGCTCCCGCACTGGTGACATTTCCAGGAAATGACCTCCCTATGATCTGTGATGAAAAAGAAAAGAAAATATTTGATTTCTTTTTTCCACCCGTCTGGCAGTAGAATAGCTGATGCAGTGTTTTTTCTATGTTGCCACAGGCAGTTTGACTATAGGTTCACGTCCGTTTCCGTACATAACCAGCTCTGTTGTGAACATTTCTTGCGTCCGTACTACATGTAATACTGGAGGCCTCCACATGGGGGCAGAATTCAGAGACAGTATCAAAAATATAACAAATACAAGAGGCAAGACTGTTTTTGCTGCGGTCACTGTCAGAATAAAACACCAGTGTCATTGGAGATGTTATGTCAGACGTACATATTGGCGTACGTACTTTTGGCGGCTTGTTGCATCTGCCTGCCGCCCCAGTTCAACACAACCAACACCACAAACAGCTAGTGGTTGTATGTCCTTCACAAGGCCTTAAGTGCTTGGGTCAAAAAGACCCAGGGTTGATGCATAGGCGGTTAGGGTTAGGGCTTAAGGCCGTGTGAGGGTTAAAAAGGCTGTAACTGCAGAAAAGCTTTGTGACAGTTCACTTGTGGTCAACTGCTGCACGGACCTACACCAGCGCCTCTGGCGTTTAAGTGGGTACTACATCTGTCACGACTGAGGTTGTACAGGACTCAAATGCAGAAAGGCAGACAGGAGAGCAGGCAGGTGTAATCCAACAGGTCTTTTATTTCCAAAACAGCAGAGCAGAGACACGATCTGATCAGACAAGATCTGAAATACACAGACAGGGCTAATGAGACAAAAGTGAAACAGACCAAGACAAATGAGGAACAGGAAAGTCAAACGGAACAAAACAGGGCACAGACAGGACCTCAAAATAAAACAGGAAACCAAGACAATACAGATTAAGACAAGAACACCAACACTGAAGAAACTCAGATACTCAAGGCAAAAGAACCCAAGGCAAACCATGACAGCACCTCACGTATGCATCACACATTTTTTGGAGGACATGCACAACCGACGTGCCAAACGAACAGTGTGTTAGCCATGATTGTTTTTGTTAACAGCAAGTGTACTCCAGGCCTAAACTGGCAACGCAGCAAGGTGTAACAGAGGTGCAAGGATGGCTGCAACCTCATTGGTCCAGAAATGAGAGTGGCAGCGGTTCTGGGGCTCCTAACACCCAGCCAAGTGACAAGAAGGCTAGTGACATATTGGAAAAATAGTCACTGACTTTTTGACCGTTGTGAAGACCAGGAGATCAGCAGGTCTGGGCGTATTACAGAGTTTGTCACTCCATCTGGGATACTAGCTACTCAGCTACTAGCAACCTGGAGGATCCCCCTAGAGCTGAAGCCAGGCCAGCATCTCCCACCATCTCCAGCTGGTGGAGGGAGATACATTTATCCAACTCCATGTTTTATTCAGTGCTGACTGAACAAAGCAGTCACTGACCACAGACATGAAGGACTACTGTCCACTGTGGACTGTAAATTAAAAGAAATGGTCCATCTTCAGATTGTGGGAAACTGGAATGCATTGTGCTCAATGAAAACAAGACAGAGGTCATTTTGTCTAGAAAATCTAATGTGTTCTGCGGTTCTGCTTGACCCACTGGCTTCATGTAGTTGCTCTGCAATTAGAATTCTAAGTGCGATTTTTGACAACTCTTTCAGTTAAACCTAGCTAGTTATTAGCTCTGCGATGGACTGGCGACCTGTCCAGGGTGTATCCCTGCCTTTTGCCTGAATAGAGCTGGGATAGGCTCCAGCAGACCCCTGTGACCCTGCACAGGAATTCAGGGGTATAGATGATGGATGGATGGATGTTAAGTAGGTAAAGCCAATCTCCTCATAAAAGACACTAAGAGGCATGAACACATAACTCCAGTCCCCCTCCACTGACTCCCTATATTTGACTTTTAAAGTTGATGTATTCACTGTGTGAAATATAGCCCACAAACGTCAGACGAGGACACCACATGTCCAGTTGGACCTAGTGGATGGCTGTCCTACTGAACCTAGCAAGCGATCCAACTGAAATTGGTGATAGTGGTGACGAATATAATGTTAATGTTGATAATACATAAGCTAATAATGTCAAATTATTGCTTTTATTGAACATAATTTCAAACTATATTTTTGTTGTCCAACATTTTCCAACAAATAAATTCTCTAAATATTTTCATATTGAAAACCACAGCCTTTAACTCATACTGTTTAAAATTGTAGAAAACATAATGTTAAAAGTCAGTTGAAATTTTTCAATACACTTTTTAACTTTAACTTAAAATTATAATGTAGCCACATTCAAAGGTTTAGAATAATTTTCCCTCTTCTTTATAGAAGAATACATTTGAATGGATTCAGTAAAGATTATTTCTAATATAAGACATAATGCCAGTGTCTAAAACAGCCGGGTTTCCGACTGGGCCCGCGCGTGTTGGCGACCGAACAGTGCAGGCTGCTCTCTGGAAACCCGCGGAGGCCTAAACAGTGACCGTTACCATGGAGCCGAACACACTACAGACTGGGCATAACACATAATCATCTAGTCTGGATAAACTTATGCATTGTTTGGCTAACCATTAACACACATACTTACAAAGGTAGGAGCTAAAAAACAGGTGAACACAATCAGATTGAGAAGCAAGCAGGAATAAATAAAACACTAAAAATTAAAATTAATACTTCCATAAAAACATCATTTACGGTTGAAGTTTAAGCAGGTGGCCAATATTATTTATTTAAAACCAACTATGCCAAAATGCACAAAAAGTGTGGCGTCTTTTTTGGAGGTGTGTACTGTTGGAGGTAGCTCAAATCAGTAGCAATAAAAAAAAGAAAAAGAAAAGCTGTTTGGTACTTGTCAAATGTTTCATGGGCACAACCTACACACTCAGCTGCGCTACTCATGCTCCTTACAAATGTGGCTCCATTTGAAAGAGTAATAACCAGGCCTAAGATGTATAACCAGAAAGTATGGCTAAATAAAACCAAATAAATAATCTACCAAACACAAGTTTCCTTACTTTTTGAGCTTAGTTTATTTCATTTGTTTTCCATATGACATTATGAGTGTCTCACACTCTTGAGTAGACTGGTTTGGACTTTGACAGAACCATTGCAACATCTTGATTAATTTTTTTTAGCCAGTAAATCAACAGAATGGATAAAAGAAAAAAGAAAAGAAAAGAATAACAGCTTTAGCCGTTTGACAAATGGCCTCCCATTCAAACAAAGAATACTTTTCATACAGTTGAGTTAATGTCAACACATTCTGCTTTATTCATTTCTGCCCTTGTCAAACATTTACACCACAAACATCATCTATTCACAGGCTGCTTGTATTGCTGGCTGTAGCTTTTGTCATATCTTATTTGCTTTATATGGAAATATAAATCCTTGCAAGGATTTTAGACTGATATGAGCCAGCCTGTATTCTGAACTATATAATTAAGAAGCCTTAAAATACACATTTTAGAGATATAATTTATAACACATTTGTAGGCAACATTCAGTTGTGGTTGTGCAAAACCAACTCTTAGAAATACCCTTCATTTGTTCTTTGTTCCTAAATTACACGGAAAGTCTTTAATTTCAAATAGCATGTCAATTCCTGTACGTATTTCCTTGCCGTGATGCTATCAAGTTAGCAGAAAATAAATGTCCACCAGAGATTTCGAAACTACTTTCCAACAATTTTCTGAAATAGCCTCCAAAGCCACAAATTTTCCATGATGACACACTCATCTAAAAAAGACGACTTAAGCTGTTGGTGGTAGACTGAAGAGATGAAATGTTGTGGCCAAAAGTCAGGAATTTAAAAAAAAAAGGATCTGGGTATGTTCGGACTTTGCATTGTGTTGATGCCCAAAGCCACTTCCCAAAGATCCCACAGAGAATTTCCTGTCTTCTTGTTCTGTTAGTCACAGGAAGTTCAGGAGATGAAATAACAACAAAAAGGTTTGCCTTCCAATATACAGTGCATATTACTTAAACTCTGAAACATAACCCATCACTGACAGGTAAATGATAAATTAAAAAATGAAATTTAAAGTGTATTTTAAACCTTTAGGACAGGGGAAAACAATGGAAAATTTTCAGGTTTATGCAATTTAAATTGTGTTTTTAAAAATTATTTTAAGATGTACAATTTGATATAATGTTTTAACATCTGCCTCTTCATGAGACACATCTGGAAGACTATTCATATCTAGAGGAAACTTCGTAAATACAGATGTGAAACTTTTTTGTTTTGTTTTTTGAACATTACTTGCCTCTTGTGCTGAAAAATTTCAGCTCATTTATTTGATTACAAGTATATGCTGTGCTGGCACTCAGCACAAATAACTGGCTGAACTTTGAAAAACACTGCAGGGCGTAAGAACGAGCTGTTTCATAGTTCGTTTCCCCCGGAGGAATGAGTTGGCATTAGCAACGTCACCGTGGTAAGCATTACCTTAGAGCTAGCCAACCTGTAGAGAACTGTACTTCCTTGTGCTAAGTATGGAGGGCAAGAGAAAGGCATAAAATTCTTTTTAAAATAAATAAAAACTACATGACCGGAATTGCTGCACTGTTTCAACCGCAGTGAACAGTGTTCAAGTCACTGAAAGTGGTCTCACCTGAAGTGCCGCGGTGTGGTTTTGAAGCCCACTTTGTTTCACTAAAGATATTCGCCAAAACTATTTGGGCACTTTGTCATGACGAGTCAGTTTATCCACATAAGACCACGCTCACAAGAAATCAAGAATAACAAGAATAGCCCAAACAAGAACATGAGTGGGCTTCAACTCCTGAACAGCTGGAAAATGGAGGGAAAATTTAAATAACTGATTTCTTCCTCTGTGTGTAAAGTGAAATATCAAGTAATATAGCAAGGGGGAAAAAACTTCAGAAAAAGATCTACCCAAGCTATAAGGAAACAATTATTGATAGAAAAAGCTCAAAAAGGCATAGGATTTTAACGATTTTTCATTCACATTTTATTTATTCTCACAATATTTTCTTAATTAATAATTTAATCTTAATTTACAAAACACAAAACTGCATAAACTGCATTTTTCTGTACAATATTACAAAGTCCACACCACAGGAAGTCATCCTCCTGAACCACCTGAAATGGCTCATTTGTAGTCCAGGATTTTCTCTATAAAGGGTCGAGCTGCATCTTGTGGGCAAAGTGGAGCTCCACTTTAGACCAGAAACATGTGACTAATCCTAACAGCTCTCATGTGGTGAGGAAATGGTGCAGGAACGGCTCAGAAACTCTTCTTTTAACAGTCCAGTGACTAAAACACGTTGAAGTAGAGGCAAAGGCCAGCATAGATTCGATCTAGGTTCCAGGTGTTGTGTGTCGCTTTCATGAGAGTGTGTGGAACTGGAGTTGTAATTAATGTATTTTTGACTACGTCCAAAAGTGCTCTGAGATGACTGTGTTTGAATTAGCACTATAACATGAGCGAGGTGAACTAAGAAAACTAAATATACTTGTCGACGGAGAGGGAAGATGAGAATAAAGATGCTGATCTGGCTGAAGTCCCAGCTGTACTCTTCATGAAGATTTTCTGGCCAGTCATACCAATGAAGTAGATCTGGTACCCCTCCCATTTGAAGACATTTACACTGGAATGTATGGAACCAGTAGCTATAGGCGGGCATTATGCAATGATTTATACAGGTTTGTGTAACCGCCACTACTCAAAACATCCTAGATGGCTGTAGAATTGCTATTAGCAGCTCGGATCAACACGGTTTTACAGTAAAACTGTCATTTACCAGCATTCCTATTTAACTGGACATCAGTTTGGATGTCTTCTGTTGATACTGGTCTAGCTGTTGCTCCGCCTACGTCACATGCTTAATTTCTCTGACTGGTTGTATGGCTATCAAGTGGCGTCTAGAGGGAGTTTCTTCTTCATCCAATGGTGTCGTCCCCTGAAAATCACAGATGAATCCAGAGGAGCCAGACTTATCGTTTGCATGGATTAAGAAAAGCGTAACACATGAAGGGACGGTGAAATTCCCATGATAAAAAGTCAAGAAGTCCCACGATACTCAAAGTGCCTGTGGTCATTTTCACATATGTTCGTGCACACGCCTGGTGCAACCTTAGTGTGCACCAAATTACATTAGATAATTTTTCACGTAGTTTGACTCATGTTCGCAAGTGTTGTTTTGGCAGAAGCCCAAGTGCAGCTGGCCATGTGACTACTGTCAGTGCTGTTTTTGATCATTCACTTGGCAACTACTCACTGGTGACCCAGAGTTGGCCATTTCTCTTCAAAATTGTTTGTTTGCACCACTCTAGACAAGCTAAACAACTAGCGTTACTTTCTTTTCATATTTAAGTGCTTCCTGACGTCTCACAATGCTGCCCAGCAGACTCTGGAAACCTCTTTAGTTCAAACATGTTGCTCACCCTGCTGTTGGGTCAGCCCAAGGTCGTGGAGCTTTCACACCACAGACCTGGGTCTGGGATTACTAATGTACAAGATTAGCATATAAACTATAGCTCCACTTCTCACTTAACCCTTTATTAAAGAAATAAAAAAATAAAAAAAAATTATTATCACTTTCGTACAATAACTGGTGTAGTGGCTGTTTAATATCGAAATTCTATTGTTTTTCGATGAGGTTGGTCTTAAAAAGACATGAGCTACTCCAGTCTTTCAAAGAGGAGTTAATGCATTTTGAAGATTAAAGCATAACAACCTACAAATATAACCATAAACCTGCATATATCAGTGTTGCAAAGTCACTGAACGTACGTTAGTTTGAAAAACACAGCCCAAAATTCAAAGACAATCAATTTGATGAAAAGAAAAACAAACCCGCATGTCGTGTTTTTTTTGTTTGTCCAGCGTAATGTAGCTTTGAGTTAACCTTTGCGACAAGTCAGGCCATGCTTCAAACGATATAGCTTCTGCTTTTCCTCCAGCTTCTCCTCAAGACACTGAATGAGGACAGGATCCACTTTGGGATTAAACTTATTGGCAAACCAGTGTCCGTAGTTGAGCAACCAGTGCATTTCCGCTGCACCAAAAATGCAAACGCTGCGAACATGTTCCCCTGTGCACTGTGGGTAAAGGCTGCCTTCCAGGTACTGCCACTTCACCAGCCTGGTCTTACTCATCAGGTCTGTGACATCAGGCTGGGACCTGGGCACCTCCCCGGGAACACCTGGCAGTCGCACAAGTGTGGCCCAGAAGTGTTCATCAGGGGAGTAGGTGTCCTCTGACCAGGCCAAGAAATCCTTTGCTACAGTAGAGGAGGCTAGGTGCTCAATAAATGGACGTGACAGCACAAAGTACGCGTTGCCAATGAACATCTCTATGCCGTGTGGTGGTGGGCTCTTCTGTTTCTCTGTCCTAACCGGCAGTTTTTGGTATTCAAAGCTAGCGTCTTTGAGCTCATGGTGGAAGGTGAACCTCTGCCTCTTGCTCTCGCTGGGCCGGCTCGTTTCCAACATGTTGGAGCCGTTTAACTTCTTCAGCTCTGACACCAGCTCGATGTTGGAGTTGAGAGGGAAATCCTGGCCGCAAAGGTTGATGACGTACTTCCACTTGACTTCTGACCGCAAAAGGTCAGACAGACAGTTGAGATCAGCTTTCAGTCGGCTCATGCTTGCGTAAAAGACAGACTCTCGCTTGCTGGCGATGAAGACGTTGGGTAAACAGCGGGCCAAACCCTCCATAGCTGCGATGAACTCAGCTGAAGACTTCAGGTCATAGTGGATACAGTAGACATTGTTGGGTGAGTATACTGCTCTGAGGAGTCTCTCCACCATCTCGGCGTACTTATGCACGACCAAAGAATAAGCGAGAGGAAAGTCTTTCTCTACCTCAGAGACGCATATGTCATCATAACCCCGGATCTTGGTGAAAGTGCTGCAGTTTTCTGTGAGGTTGATTAGGCTTTCGTCCACTAACTCCACTGCCTTCTTCCTTCTGATGACGAGGGTTTTAGCCACCTCCAGTGGGTCCATGTCATAAATAGCTGAGCAGTCAATATTGTACTTGTGAAACGTGTGACTCGTTACGACCTCTGGAAGACTTGTAGTGATGTAGCTGTACTTGACGTTGACCAGCAGCAGGAGGGCACATAACATCAGCAGGGACGCAAGCGAATGAACAAACTTCCGTTGTCTTAGTCTCCGTAAGGAACATCCCGCCGTCATTTCTGAGGGGAAAGAAAAGAAAATTGACGAAAGGTTAAAAAGAAAGCAAAAAAAGACCCCAAAAAACATTGAGATGAGAGAAAAATAATTCACATGGATACGGCAGATACAACCAAAAATAAAAAAATAAATAAAATATTTTGGTTGAGAACATACACCCAGTTGTCTGAAGTGACATCATAACCTAATCTTGTCACACTGTTGCCGTGGTTTCTCGGTCGTGCTATAGGGTTAGGGTTACTCCAGAACACAGCGCCATGTCTGGTCTTCAGTCAGTCTGGAGGGGTCCATGTCACACCTGAGCATCACTGGCTACCTGTGGCTGCCCAAATAAAACATGTCTGTGACACTGGCCCACAAGGTGGTCTCAGGGTCATGAAGGCTTACACGCCTTCGTTCCAGGAACACTGATTAGCCTGGCCCTCTCCTCACGCAATGCCACCTCAGTGGAGGCTGTTCTTCCATGTGGCTCTTCAATGGTGGAACGAGCTACGAGATCTACAAGATCTACAAGATCTACAAGATCTACAAGATCTACGAGATCTACGAGAGCAGAGTCGCCCCTCTCTTCAGGTCAAAGTATACCTTGTTTAAAAAAAAATAAAAATAATAATAAAGCACTAAAACAATCTGGGAAGAGTTGTAAAACCAGTTTCCAAGAATCTGTCCAGTGAGAATGATTACTCCCAAGAGGTACGCATTGAGAAACAGCTTCCAGTCTTCCCAGTAGTTTACCCCAGCGCTCAGACCATGCAATACCCAGAGACATATGAAAAACTTTTCAGACAGGCCTCACTGAGCATGTTGAATATTAAAATCCATGACAGCACAATTAGGAGACTGGGCATGCCTAGATTGTTTGTAAGGGTTGCCAGGAGAAAGTCTCCTCTGACAAATAAGGCACAGCAGCTGAACAAACCACAAGACTCTGAAAACTGAACTCAGCATTTCAGCAGAAACCCCTCATACTCACTTTCTGCTATGGCAGTGAAGAAACGATGAAGCTGGCTTACTTTGCAGTCCCAGGGCATGACTACCTTGCAGTCACTAAGTCTATGATGAAATCCCGAGTATACAACGATGTTCTAGAGATAAAATAGAGGGGTGTGGCTTTTTGTATTTTCTTTTCTACTCAGGTGTAGGTGGAGAGGTGGGGCAGTGGTTCAGGAAACTGCAGCTACTTTGACTCCCAAACTCCTCTCCTACTCATGTAAAAGCATGCTGCGATAAAATAGGCCGGTGCTGCCGCTGCTGCACCTGCAGAACCAATCTAACACAACCTTGATGTATTTTCTACATGTGTGCGCTCTAATGCTGCTGGAGAAGAACACGGCACAGGAGCAGGTCTACATCAGAATGGCTGAAAAATGAGACGATATCAGAGAAGAAGAAAAAAAACAACGCTAATTGAAACATTGGAATTGTAGAATATGAACTCTCAGTCTGACTGAAATGCTGTGACGGGACCTTAAGACACCTGTGAATAAGCAAAGAACAAAAAAAGAAGACGAGGGATGACCAACAAAGATCTGGAAGGCTGATGCTCATACAGGAAATTATTGCTTAGCGAAAGTTGGATCTACAAACAATTGAATAATGGGGATAATTTCAATTTTGATGAATCCATTTATTCTTTATTGTATTTTATTATTTGACAGATGCTCACAAACTTGTCAGATCTATGTCGCGCCTTCGAAGTTTCGAAATGCCATTCTAAAGCGTCACCTGCGTCATGTGACCATGGACGGGTTCAAGTGACGTTTCAATAGGTGATGCGTTTGGCACGCGTACCTAAACGTGGCCCGAGCACAAAAAAAGTTGTGATTTGGTGAAAATTATGAAGTTGTGATTTTTTTCTTTATTCATGATTTTATAACAAAATGTCATCATATTCACATTTTTGGAACATAAAGTCTTAATTTTATGTCAAAAAGTTACAATTTCGCAAAATGAAAAAAAACCAACAACATAGAATTGCTACTTACAACAACAAAAGTTGTGAAGTTTGTGGTTTCACAATAAAAATTATTTGGTTGTAGGACAGAAAGTTGCAATGACATCAAACTTACAATTTTACAACAAAACTGTCATTTAATGTCAAAAAGTTCATATTTTACAGCAATTTTATGACAAAGATTTTATTTACAACAAAAAAATACATTACTTCAAAGTCTGCTATTTTATACAATAAAAATTGTTTATTTGAGGACAGAAATTTGTAATTACATCAAATTCACATGAAATGTTCAATAAATTTGTACTTTTACGTCAAAAAGTCAATATTTGCAGAAAAAGTCATTTCAGGTCCAAAAGTGAGAACTTTTTGAATTTTTACAACCAAAAATTGTGATATTGTGAGGGTTAGTTTAGTTTAGGGTTATAAAGTTTGTCTATTTTTTTCATATAAAGAACAAACTCATCTACATTTGTACGTGTTTGTTTATGGCTGCAATTAGTGCTTCTTGGGATAGAATCATGTCTAAAGTTTACGATAATAAAAAGCATGATAAGTAAGTCCCGTGTAATCGAGGCCGTTGAGGAGTTTACGTCAGTTTTCTGAATTGCTATTTCACCAACAACATCGATGAAGTGTCATGCTTTGGGAAATAGCCGGTAGGTGCACTTCAGATGTTTCAAAGCTTCAAAACAAGTAAGTTTGAATGCATCAACCACCGCCAGCTTACGTCTTTCCTTCTTGGCCTTGTGTTAACAGATATGAATGCTCCAAACCAGCAAACCTGCCAAAACATCTCTTTTATATCAGTCTGCACACCTGGAGCCCATGATTAGCTGAAACTTATCCTTGTGAATCCTATTTAAGCAGTAAAGGGGTACTTAGTATTGCCCACTTGATTTTCTTTTTCTTTCTTTTTGTTTCTTTTCCTTTTTGGCTTCATTTTTTTGTTAAATAAATAATGTGACAGTGAAAAACGATAGCCTATTCTGTTGTGTGTCTGGGGCTGTAATAGAATATTATTACTATGCTTTTCCTCAAATAAATGAACAAAGTACTACATTTTTTGCACATTTCTTTTGAATAAAACAGACTTTTCTCAGTTTCAGCATTTGTGCCCTGTTTTGTTTGAGCTCTTTTCAACAGCATTTAGAGTTTAAATTACTTTGAAAGTCGCTGCTTTCTGCTTATTTTCATATCCTGCACAATGTTCCAGCTTTTTGTGTAGTCTAATAAAAAATAAATGAATAAAAGTCACCTTGCTCCATTCGCTGGTGCCGATCTTCCAAACGCCCCGCGCACCGTTTCATCAGTCATCCTGGAAGTTTTAAAAGCTTTGATTAGATGCACATTTGATCAACATCCTTCTCTTCCATCTCTTTCTGCCACATGAAGCTGCGTTAATGATGGCAAGTCTCTCACCGATGTCTGAAGAGACACACAGAGTGGACATTTAGACTATGTTCCGCGTTTTTTTACGCACGGATGCTTCCAAAGGAAACCCGAAGCGCTCTTATATATTCATGTGTAGATTTATATATCCTCCAAACGAGGTGTGCGACATTGTTATCCGGTGGGGGGAAAAAGTAAAAGAAACTTTCAAAAGAAAGAAGCACAAGTGACCCTCATGCGTCTGCGTCTCAGAGAGGATGTCGAAGCTGCGAAATGAAAAAAATAACCCGGAAAGAGGAGGGAGGAGTTCGTGAAAGTAATTACAGATTACATGAAACGGAAAAACAGAAATCTTTATATAGAAGTGTGACGCTGATCACGTCAATCACTCTCCCAGTCTGTGTTTGGTAAAGAGTGTGAACAAAAACAACAAGAAAAGAAAAAAAAGCGCAAAACGCGGAGTCGGAACTGCGCAGTCAGGTAAGAAGAGCAGATGCGTTAATGAAAACCCCGCGGATCAAATCAGGAGGACGAGGTCCAGGATGTGGGACAGTCAAGAAAGTCACGACAACTAATTTAGAAGAAAAAAAGTTCAAGAAAAACAGTTTTTCAGTCAAACGGGCCCAGTTGTTCTGACTGGAAAGGAAACCCTCAATGGCCTCATTGTCTGAGCTCATAATGAGCCAATCACGACTCTGTCTTTGTCTGAGACAAAAAAGAGCTGAAAACTAAACCGTGTTTAAAGGTGTTTAATTTTGACAATATTTGTGGCATCCACTGAAATCCAGCTCTATAAGTGTGCATGGGTCCATATGAGCTAAAAGTGGGCTGGTAAAAGGGTCCCGTGTGGGTTTGTCCTCAGGTTCTGTGGTGGTCCTACCTGAGTTCGAGTTTCTGGACCCAAATCTGTACCCAGGTAGCCCACTTTGAACCCAGATCAAGGTGTCGCCTGAAGGGTCAGGCAGAAAAACTGCTTTAATAAAAGAAAAACAAAACTTCTCCAGGGCCGTTTGTAGTTCTTTTGTGGCCCCGTGCAAAGTTCCGTTTGGTGGCCCCTGTTGTTTCTTAACCAGTGACTAGTGCATAAATGAATCCAACGAAGCATCTACACACGCTCGAGTACACCAACAACTCCTCCATTTTCAGTTTTTTGTTTAGTTTAATTTTTTTGTTTCAAGTTAATGGAGCTGCAAATTTAAACACCCTTTTTCTTTTTTCTGTTCCTTCGACTCGGTCCATGCCTTAACCATATACATTTTGTTTTTTTAAATGTCATTGTGATGTGGGCGTTCAAACCCTTCACGCCCTTCTAAACCTGGCCTGTTTCTGGAATGGCATCCAGCCGTACCTGCTCATTCCCACGCAGGGACACGGGGATAGACGCTCATATATCTCAGCAAACTCATGTGTGATTACAGCAAATGCATATAATTAAAGGAACTATTAAGAATTAAATCCGACTGCTAGCTCAGTGAGGTTTTTGTCGTAAATAGAGGCTACCCAAGTACTGCGAAATGGCGCCCTCTGCAGACACATAGTTTGCACGCAGACAGAAACTGTTCTGATCTTCTCTCGTTTGTCATGAAGAAATAATCTGGTGTTATGTAATTTGTTTTTTCCTAAAGGACGTTAAAACCAAAGTAATCCCCTGAGAGGAAGGTGCAGCCCATAAGGCTTAAATAAATAAAAGTTAACATATGGTTCCTGTCTGGTAGCTCAGTAAACACAGGCAGCTCTCCTGGAAAACTGTTGTTGGAGAGTCAGAAGCACAGCAGAGAGCAGCAACCAGGTTGGGTTTGTAGCCAGGCAACCACTGAGCTGATGACATCACATGCAGCACCATTAGATGAGTGGACTCTCTGTAGACAACATGGATGGACAGTCAAACCCAGCAGTTTTCCATCTTGGCTGCAGAGATGCTCCTTCACAGTAACATGTCCAGGTTTACACCAAGCCCGCAATGCCTCGATAGGTCTTAAAGTAGCAATACCACATCCGACCACATGGGAGCATGCAGCTCTGCTGTGCTGACAGTGTTCATGAGTGGCAGGTGGTCCGGCATGTCTTGTAACACCACTTTGTCCCACTAGAGGTGCACACGAACTTTCTTGTGATATGCTGCCCCCATGTGGTTAGAAGTGGAGTGGCTTTAACACTGTCTGCTTAGTCTGACGTGCACATAGGGGCCGGTTCGGTACATTCTGTACCGCTTGAAATGGTTCTGACCCTTTTTTCATGACAGAGAACTTTTAACAAAGATAAAAGGAGATGGCCATTGAGGTTTGTGTTGCCATTTTCCTACTTTAACGCAACTTTTTCTTAACATTTCAAATCCTTTTAGTGGTCAGTTTCTTCCGCTGTTGTTATTCATTAGTCATCTCTAGACCCAGATCATGAACCCCGAGCACACGGCAACACTATCAGTGGCAAGAAAAAACTCCTTCATGGGAAGAAACCTTAAGCAGAACCTGGATCAATGAGGAAATGAAGGACAGAGGAGATATATTATATATATATATCTACATAATATGTAATACAATAATATATTATTTAATACACACTGTAATATGTAAAGTTATGTAATAAATCTAAAATATAAATATGGATGGATATCTGATAAGTTTATATATAAATATGTGGTGGTCCGTGAGTTGGACCACAGGAAAGAAGTCCAGGAAACAACATCCAGCTGCTGTTGAACATGAGTGCAACAACCAGAACACAACTGACCCTTTCGCAGCCTTCTGATTGGTCCGTGACTGACCAACCAGAAAAATCATTCTCTGTTGCTCTGGGGCAGAATATCCAGTTGGACAAAATATCCGTCTCTCTGATACACAACAATGGAAAGATGATAGTTTTTACTTGTTAGTTTCATCATTTTAATCATTGGATTATTTTTTTGTTGAACTTTGTCTTAGTAAAAAGGAACACTTCAGAACATGCTGCACACAGTGTAGTGAAGGTGCAGCATATTTTTATCCCAAAATGGGCAGAAATCTGAGCTGTACCACCAAAACAAAGAAGGCTAGGCTACAACCCACAGCTACAACTGTGAAAGCATTTTATTTCTCTTAAATTCATTAAACGGTTTGATTTTGCACTTGTAAAAGTGACACCTGCTGAGATATCTGCGAGCCCTGGCTCGAAAAATGGTCACATGTAGTCTTTAAAGGTAAGTCTGTTGGTGGGAATTAGCATTAGCTGCTCACTCTACCATGCTGTTAGCTAAACTAATCAAAACATCCTGTTTTCATGGAAAACCCCTATTTTTCAAGCTCACTACACGTACCCTAAGTGTTCCTTTTTATTAATATCCAGTTATTGTTGGTTTTCTTTGGTGCATTAATTAGCAATAAAGCAATATAAAAACCCGTTTTTACAATGGGAGTTGACAGGAGAGATGATCATTTTGTCCGACCTAGCAACAGAAACAGAGGGGCGGGGCTATGGGAGGGACTTGATAAAGGGTCAATAATTTTGATGAAATCCTCATTCTCAGAAAAACTGTTGATAATGTTGGTTGTTTTGTTTGTCTGTTTGTTTGTTTTTAACCTGTGTTTTATGACATAAATGTTCTGTATTTCTGCCCACCTGGTAACGGAAAGACCCTCCACCACAGAAGGGAGGACGGACTGTTGCTGCTGTGAGATGAGATGACTTTACAACAAAGGTGAAACCACACATGTGAGTTTACTGCACAGCGTTAGCGTCACAAAAAGAACTTTCACCTTTGGTGAAAATCAGAATCCAAAGACCTCGGTTGAGTTTCACACGTCGCACAGCATCTTTGTAGACCTGACGAAGGACTGAGCCGAGAAGAAGAGGACATGTAGTTTTGTGTGAGGAAGGCAGCAGCGGCGGAAACGTATATGAGAGTATGAGGGAAGTAGGAGTGACAGAGGTTTGAGGAGGAAGTAACGCTGCACAAAGCCTCAGCGCCCCTTCTTGTTGCCATGGCGATGGATAAGGTTACAGATCAGGTCAGAGAGGAGTCCTTTGCAAGATTTTACAACAAAAAGTTGATGTTTTTTGTGATTTAGTCAAGTTTCTTCTTTTTTTTAGGACAAAAAGTTGAAATTATTCAAAATTTGCTATTTTAATTTGATGTCAAAATGTTACAAAAAGTCGACATTTTCCAACAAAACATTGTCATTTTAATTTAAAATGTTAGGAAGGATGTCGCTGAAGATCTGGGTGGAACAGATAAGCCAGAGCTTCCAGGAAAGCTGAGGTTGTGGAGTTTGCAGTTTGGGTTATTCCCACGGCTGATGTGGCCATTTTCGGTTTATCAAATTCCAACGTTTACTGTGGAGAGAATGGAAGCTTAGCTAGCTCCTACATAAGGAAGTGGTTAGGTGGTCCTGGGTGTCCAAGCAGTACAGCAGCATATGGAAAGGAATGTTGCAGCTGCCAATATCCAGTCTAACAGGGGAGTTTAAGTGGACCAAGGTCAGGACAGAGCTGCTGTCTGGGAGCAAGGATGCTGTTGTTGGGGAGGTGGGTCCAAATCCAGCCAGAGGAAGGAAATGGAACCCAAGAATAACAGTCCAGGATGCAGATGCAGCTCTCAGACATGCTGACATTGTAGATAAGGTTCACTTTGGTTGGGGAGGTTGGGGGCTGGTATCAGGTAAACTGGTGTGGGACAAAACTGGTCCAAAGGAGAAAAGAAAGATGGTGGAGCAGGTATGGAGACAGGAAGAGATAATAAGAGACCTGTGGAGGATGGAGGAGAGCAGCATTAGATTCTTGTTAGGAGCTACATACGATGTGTTAGTATCTTCTCAGAACCTGAAGTTCTGGGTAAATATGGACCCATCATGTTCATTGTGTTCAGGTACCACAACATTACAGCACATCTTGTCAGGCTGCAAAGTTAGTTTGCCAGAAGGCTGGAACACCTGGATACACAATCAGGTGCTGAGAAGTTTAGGTATTGAAAATAGATGTATGAAAAAGTTAGAAGGTTCAAAGAAAGAGAGCGTAGTAATTCAGTTTGTGCATCTGGGGGACAAGTGATAAGACAAGGAAACGAGAGTTTGGATGTTTAGAAGCTGCTAGTTACTGATAAATGCAGTAGATTTAGGTGGAAAGCTGGTTGTTCCTCAGGAACTAGTTTGTACTAGTTTAAGGCCTGATACGGTTTAGTGGTCAGTTAGTCAGCAGGTAGTTTATTTTATTGAGCTGATAGTTCCCTGGAAGATTCAGAGGAGTAAGATGATGAAAGGAAAAAGCTCAGATATTCAGACTTGGGAGCAGCAGTGAGGATGGAAAGTTAGGGTGGTTCCAGTAGAGGTTGGATGTAGGGGTTTCATAGATCTACACTTTCATTACTGGGTGAACTGGGTGTAGCTGGGCAGAGTTTGAGGAAGATGGTAAAATAAATGTCAGATGAGGCAGCCAGATGTGGTCAGTGGATCTGGATTGGGAGAAATAATGTTAGTTGGGGACCAACAGTCTAGTTTTAGTGAACCTCCTTTGGTCATGAAGAGGAGAGAGTGAAGGTAGAGAGAGAGGAAGTCCACCAATCAGGCCTCAGAGGAGGAAAACCAGGAAGTGGTTTATGGCTTTTACTGAGTGCTGATCCTTTCTATAGAGCACAAGTTTATTGTGTTTATATTAACATAAAACATTTTGATCTTTCAAATTGGCTATTTTACCGCTTTATGAAAAAATGTCTACTTTTTTAGTACGAAAGTTTAAATTTTATAAGGGTCACAATTTTTGTCATTCATCTTTTTTCTGATATTGTAAAATACACCATTTTACAATAAAGCTTCTTGTTTTTCATTTTACAAAAAATGTCAACTTATTAAAAAAAAAAATTTGGGCTTTTAGTGCAAAAGTAGATGCACTTTCTATGTGGGTATGAATGTACAACTCTAAAATTTATTATAAAATAATACAATTTGATCATTTTTTTAAAATCAACGACCGGGTCCAGGGACTAGCGGAAGATCCGACAACATAGCTGGATGAGAAAGTAAAGAATAAGCATCACTTTTATGGTAACCATGGTGATGATGCGGCCCGGGATGAACCAGAGTTTGACAGCTCTGATGTAAAGCATCTAAATGTTTACAGATCACTTAGTGACAGATCAACTTGAATGAAATCTCTTCTTTTGAAGCAGAAGTAATAAGATGTGTAACACGCGGTACTGACAGGCATGTCACATGTTACACGTTACATGTCACATGTCACATGTCAGTACCGTTACATAACAGGATGTTACATGTTCCTGTTGTTTGCTCCTGAAACAGATGTGAAAGTTGTAGTTAGAGTTCAGAGTGCTGACAGCACACGGGACAAAAGAACAAAAGGAAAAGAAAAATTGCTGCTGTACAGCTAAGTTTATCTCCAGGAAGCAGAGAAGCAAGCTCTTGCTTCAGATCTCACTCTCGAATAACAGATTAATTAGCTCTGTTTTTTCAGGTGGGAAATGGGATTTGAGGTGTTTTCCCCGAGGGCTCTTCAGCATGTGGACTCCAGAGGCCAAGAATCCAACCATCCACCCTCTGACTGGAAAACGTGCGACTGCGCTGCCTCCTGAGCCACAGCTGTAGAGCCCGCTGATTGGCCCATCTATATTACATCATTTTCATTTGAGTTGGACTGGAGGCAGAGCTGCGTCCCACTGATGGCTGATCCAACAAGTGAAGGACACCCCCCCCTTGTTGAAATGTCCAACTCTGCAGCATTTGTAGCCTGGTTCAAACAACAGTGTTGGTCTCTATCGATAAAGACTGTACGGGGGGTAAAGGAGCTAGCGGAGGAAGGATGGGGCTGGTTGCCAGGCGACTGAGAGCATCGGGCCTAGCGACAGCAGGTCCTTGCTTCGCTAATCCTTGTTTTGGTTCTGGCAGCGCTTCTTAGACTATTTGTGACATTGAATAAAAGGAAAAAAAAGGCATTAAAAGCACTCTTGAGATTACAAATGAGTGACATCAGAGGGGGTTTGTTCAGTTCTTAACATATAGCTTATTATTTTAATGAATCATAATCAATAAAGTATTTTAAGTCCAAGCTTCGCTGTGTTTAGGTGTGTCCAACCAGGAGGAGCCCAAGGACATCCTGGAGGAAGCATATCTGTAGTTAGTGGAGTGATATGTGTGAACATGTCGTACATTTAAAATCCATCCTGTGATCTGCTGCTATTCTTATTATCACCTACAATAAAGTAATGACATCAGCATATTTTATTGGGAGTTTAGTATTTTAGTGTTTCAGTATTTTCTTCATAAAACAGAGCTGAATCATCGTCTTATAACTTTAATTCTTAAGATTCAGATGGTGAGACCATTGATTAACTAATGAAACTATATTGTCAATGAAATGTGGTTTTATGGAGCCTCATTTAAGGCTCAAACTAAAAATCCAAACTGTATACTTAAATCAATATTTACTTTGAGTGCTGTTAGTTAAACCAGAAAAGATATTGTTTAAAATTAGAGCACATTTAAATGATTAAAGCATGTTGAAGTTGTGAATTCTTCTTTATTTGAGTATTTAGTTGAGTGTCACCACTGTTTGCTACAAAGGCATGTTGTGTTTCAACTAAAACTAAATCAGAACAATAATAATAATAAAAAAATTAGCCTCCAAAGTCTAAATTGTTGGTGATAAATTGTGTGACATTAATTCCAGTATCTCAGCCACCTCAGTGGGTTTAAAACAGGCTGATGCATATTTGGACCAGTTGAATGAAGACTTGTTGCTGAATCTGACTCTGAAATCATCTTTGAATCGTTCATTTACTTTCAGGTGTCCAACAACCTGCTGAAATCCACCAGAATGCAGGAAATGAATCTACTTCATTAAACCTTCCTTGGGGTGAGGACCCCCAGACCTCCTGCCTCTGGGCCCCTACCACTTTCAAATACTTCTGACACCACTGAGTTTCTGTTTTCTATATTTTCTTTTCTGTATTTTCTATGTTGTCTGTAAACTCTGATGGACGTAGTGGAAAAAACATGACAGGTATCTTTGGGAAGATCTTCATTTCGTTCTCTTCGCGGCCTCACATCAATGCAAATATACTCGGAAGCCACTTTTGTTCCTCTTTCTGCTCATGCGTCATCATCAGTGAAAAAGAAAAAGAAAACTCCATGTGACAGAAAAGGAAACTTAAACAGACTAATCAAGTCATGCTGTTTTTTTAACGGTCAAATCCATCATAACACTGACAGAATGAAAGCTCCCACTGACATGTGTATAAAAGAGTTAATGATGGATATATGAGCCGTTTACGGTCCCAGAAAGTAACTCGCTGGAACAGTAACACTTGATGGATCACCTGGAAATGAACTAAATGTGGTCAAATATTTTAGTTTCTTTTCTCAAAAGAAGCCCACATCTGTTTTTAAAACCGCCACAGTTCTAGAGGTTCATGGTTCTAGAGGTTCATGGTTCTAGAGGTTCATGGTTCTAGATGCTCACGGTTCTAGAGGTTCACGGTTCTAGAGGTTCACAGTTCTAGAGGTTCACAGTTCTAGAGGTTCACAGTTCTAGAGGTTCACGGTTCTAGAGGTTCACAGTTCTAGATGCTCACGGTTCTAGATGTTCACGGTTCTAAACGTTCACGTTCTAGAGCCTCAGCCGGTCCTCCTGAGCTGTTTCAGTAAACAACCAGACTGCAGTGCAGCTTAAATCCAGGTTAAACACCAACTTGTTCTCAGCTGCATTTGAATGAATTTCTTAATCTGCAGTTATTTTAAGCCTGAATTTTAGAACCAAAATAGTTTGAACTGCTTTTTTAAAATTCAATTCAATTCAATTCAATTTATTTATATAGCGCCTATTTACAACAAGTCATCTCTAGGCGCTTGAGAAACCC
>JBAMYA010000004.1:1599660-1615380 GCA_037176975.1 Arrhamphus sclerolepis
TGAGGTGGAGAGCAGCTGCTTTAAGGTGGAATAACTGAGGTGGAGAGCAGCTGCTTTAAGGTGGAATAACTGAGGTGTTGAGCAGCTGGTTGATGTCAGAAAGTCAGGATTTTAGTCAAATTTGCTGTTTTTTATGACAAAAATGTGAAATGATATAAATTTGAGTAATTTTACAATTTAATTTTTAATTTAGTAATTTTTAGTCAAAATGTTGCAAAACGTTCTCTTTCTCTCTGCAGGCATTGCAGGACTGTTTACAGTGTTCTCCAGCTTTGTTTTCAGCTCAGTTGTCATCCACTTCTTTGGTAAAGAGCTGACGGGCCTGAAGTAAGTCCTGGTTATGATTTAAATCCACTTTAACATGTTCCTGGTCGTCTCTGAGATCACATGTGAGCTCACTTTGTTCAGGAGAGTTGGTTGACGGGAAGTTCTCTTCCCTCTGTGACCTCTTCAGTGTCACATGCTGCTGAAATGCTGCGTCAGATCTTTTCCTCTCTCACTGTCAGCAGCATATCCTCTTCTTAAATTAGCTACATGCAGTCATGGTTACAGAGCAGTACTAACCCTCGCCGTTCTTAAAAACCACCGACCCTGTTGTTGTGGTCTTAACCCTAACCCAACATTGATTTTGTACCAGGCTGTAAATATGTGTAATTCTGCTGTAAGTGTCCCTTTTGACATGGGGGTCAATGGAGATTTGCTCTGTTTTGGAGCCAGCACCTAGTGGTCAGTGGAGGAACTGCAATAAAACGTCACTTCAAGGATGAACTTCGACCTGGAAGCGGGATCCAGTCATGCATCATTCTTCAGAAATTTAAAGAGACATTGTTTCACACTTCTGAGTCTAAATCTCGGACTAATCAGCTGATTGATTTCTATTTGATGTAGAGTGTTGTTGAAAAGATCACAACATTCTTCCCTCCCCGACTCCTGTCTGACTCCTGTGTTCTCCTCCTGCAGTGAAGCACTGCCGTTCTTCCTCCTGCTCATTGATCTGTCCAAAGCCTGTACGCTGGCCAAATTCGCCCTCAGCTCAAACTCTCAGGTAGAGCAACACCTGCTCAGAAGTATATTTATTTGTCTGAACTGTAGTTTTCATTCATTCACTGGCTGCGTGTTTTGTTTTTAGGAGGAGGTGAGGGAGAACATCTCTCAGGGCATGGCCATCCTGGGCCCCACCTTCACCCTCGACGCTCTGGTCGAGTGTCTGGTCATCGGCGTTGGGACCATGTCAGGTGACGGTCTTAGTTAAAGGGGGCGGGGCTGTGCTGGAGGTCTCTGGCGGCTTAACTGAGAGTCTCTCTGTGGTTCTCCAGGTGTTCCTCAGCTGGAGATCATGTGCTGCTTCGGCTGTATGTCCGTCCTGGCCAACTACTTCGTCTTCATGACATTCTTCCCCGCCTGTGTCTCCCTGGTGCTGGAGGTAGGAGCGATGCGTCACATCTGGGAGAATTTCCGCAGATGTGAGCGTTATGAGCATTTGAATGTTGGTGTCTGCAGCTATCGAGGGAGAGTCGCGAGGGCCGGCCCATCTGGCAGATGAGCCACCTGGCTCACGTTCTGGCTGAAGAGGAGGACAACAAGCCCAACCCCGTCACACAGAGGGTGAAGATCATCATGGTGAGAGCAGGTTTCAGAGTGCTGCCTCTGAATCCACATCAGGATGAAGACACTTGACTGATTGTCTGTGTGATGTTTCAGTCTTTGGGCTTGGCCTTGGTTCACGCTCACACCCGGCTGACATCTGAGCATTCAGGTCACAATCGTACGGCAGAAGGGCCCATAGTGAAGAGACTGGACTCAGCTGGTACCATGTGGCCTCTGAAGCTCACCAGGTAAAAGCAACATCTGCAGAAGACTGTCACCGTGTCCGATAACGATACATGTAGCACATCTCTGGAGGCCGTCCAGTCACCTCGTCTGTCTCCTCCCACCAGTGTGGAGCTGGAGCACGTGATCACCCTCAGTCTGGCCCTGCTCCTCGCCGTCAAGTACGTCTTCTTCGAACAAGCAGAGACAGAGTCCTCGCTGTCTCTCAGGAGTCCCATTACCAGCTCCTCTCCGACCCAGAAGCCCAGGGCTGCGGAGGACTGCTGCAGGAGGGACCTTCCAGCGCCGAAGCCCCAGAAGACCGCAGGTGTCGTCCCGGCAACCAGCGTGACTCCTCCAGACGTTACGCCCTCCCCTGATTTTACCTGTGACGGAAACGGTGAGTCTCACCAGCTTCGACTGTATAGAAAAAATAAAACTGTCTTAGTGAATTAGAAATGTAAGAAATAAAACAAGGTCATCAGTGGAATCTGATAAAACTTTGACCTGATAGCTGCTCAATAAACACGAACATACCAAACAAAACAAAAACAGGTGCAGCATGTAAATGACCAACGCTGTCATGGGAATAAAAGCACATTTTAGTGTTCATAAATACATTAATGGAGTTATTTTCAGGTCCGTCTCCAAGTCATCATTAATGACATCATGACAGTCAAACTACTCATCATGGGCCACTTCATCACCATGGTTACCATTAAAGGGTTGTTATTTATTTTCTCAACTAGCTGCTATATGTTGGACTCGTAAAACAAAAAAAAGTGAATTTCTGTCATAAAAATCTCAAATTTGTGACTTTTCTTCTAAAATTGAAGCTTATGTACTAAAATCACAAATTCTTCTTGTATAAATGCAAACATTGTTTTGTTTTTTCTGTTAGAAAAACACATTTTGTTGTAAAACAGTGAATTCAATTACATCACATTTTGTTTTGTTTAAAAAAAAAAAAAAAAAACATATATATTTTTATTTACTATTTTTTCATCCTCGTGGGGAAATTCTTTCTCCGCATTTGGCCCATCTGAGCTGCTGCGCCGGGAGCAGGTGGGGGTTTCAGGTGTCTTGCCCAGGGGCACCTCATCCATGGACGTGGACGTGGGGAAAATATGTATATATATATATATATATATATATATATATGTTGTCATAAAATCTTAAATTTTGCAAAAATCTTTAAAATTGAGACTTTTGTATTTTTTGTAAAATTCCAAATAAATTGGGATAAAATTGCAAATTTTGAAAGATAAAGACTTTTTTGTTTTGTTTTTTTTTAACAACAAAAACTTTTTTTCTTACAATCACAAATGTCTCATAACCTTTTAAAGTTTTTGAAACATTTTGACAAATTTAGTAAATTTACTATAAATTCAACTTTTTGTATTTTATTAAAAAAAAAGTGAAAATCACAGATGTCTGTCACATGATTCAGAACTTTTCAATGTTAATGTATAAAAGATTAGCTTCTGATAAAACAAACAAACAATGTAATTAAAAGTATCTCTGCGAGAACTCGTCGCTCCCGTCAGAAACTCCTTCAAGGCCGAGTGGCCTGATCCGAAACTGATCCGAAACATTGGAAATAAAGTGTAACAGATTGAGGACACATGAGCACAGCAGGGTCCAGGTTCTTCAGGTCTCTAGAAGATCTCTGTGACGGAAATGTTGGAGAATAAACTCAGATTTTCCATCATGCTTCCTTTAACAAAGTTTCCCAGAAGTACAACTGGTGAAGAATGTTCAGGCTCAGTGCAGGTTCATGCGTTGATAGTTCTTGGTTTTATTTATTTATTATTTTTAATATCTAAGATTTGACATTAAGATTAAGCATATTTAGACTCGGCGCTGCAAAGATCTTTGTTTTGTAACGAGACAAAGACAGAAGTCGCCAGAACACCTTTAATACTGAAACCTACAAGTTCTAAGGACCATTTTTGGGTTCTTGTTGGTAACAGAACCCCTGTGAAATGTGCTGGACTGAGCAGAACCATTGGAGACCAGGAACCTGTTCCAGAAAGGAGGGTTAAGAAAGTACGCGTCCAAAGAAAAAAAAAAACTAATTCAGAGTCAACAAACTCGAGTTTCTGCTTTCAGAGCAGGTTAACTCTGAGTATGTTGACTCTCGAGTTACCACGACTACAATAAGCCACAGTTCGCAGAGTCGGTTACCATGGTAACCAAAGTAACAGGTCGACAACATTTCAAACTCGTGCTCTGAACCAAAACCAGTGTTTGAACTCTGAGCAGCTCTGATGTGTCTCGTTTCTCTCCCGTCGTCGCTGCTACAGAACCAACGGCGCCGGTCGAGATGGAAAGCAGCGGCTCCGGTTCAAACTCCAGGGAATCCCTTTCCCAGACTTCCTGTGCTGTTCCGACCTGTAAGTCAGAGCCCCGACCGCTGGAGGAATGTATGGCCATCCTCTCAGACCCTCAGGTAGTGTACCACCCCAAAGATGTACAAATATCAATAAAGTTTTATTTTTTTCTTTACACAGAAAACATTTTAGCTCATTTTAAAGTCCATAGCATGTTGTTTTTTGTTTGTTTGTTTTGTTTTCTTAAAGGCTGAAAAGGTAAGTGGAACTAAAAATAAACATCTGCAACTAAGTGGGTTGCTTAGCAACAAATGAGAGAAACTATGTTTGTGATCAGAGATCAGAATCGAGAGAAAACGTCATCCTTCCTTCATGGATGCTTCAGGGTGCTGGAAGCGCATGCAGAAAACCAGTAGTAGCAGCGTTGTAGGTGTGGTTAAAGTGGAGATGCTGGATTCTGTCTTGTATTGGTCAAATTGCTCCAGTACTCTGGAGCACTGGAACAAAGCCAGTGGTGGTGGTATTTTACGTTTGTCTGTCCTGTTGGTGTGAACAGCATCTCTACGTTTGTCCTGCTGCTCAGAGTTTGGCTGCATGAGCAGCTGAGACGCTAAGCTGCGTTATCTCTTTGTTTTGGATTTTCTTCCTTTCACAAAGTGAGCTAAGAAAGTCCTGCACTGGATTTTTAAAATTTATTTATTAATTTAAATAAGAGGGAATAAAATGTCAGAGCGACCTGGCTGCAAACAGGATTCAGCACAAATCATCAGAGTCTGTCTCCTCTCTTCTACCTCTCCTGTTCTGATTCTCTGGTTTGAAAACTGGGTTGCAGCTGGTTTGCGTGTTTTTATTTACATTTCTACAGCGTCTCAGTTTTATCAGAACTGAGTTTGTACCTGATAAGAACTCTGGTTCGTGTTTTTGGTTTTTCTTCCAGAGAGGTCCACAGATGCTCAGCGACGCTGAGGTGAAGATGCTCGTAGGCGCCTCTAAGATCCTGAACTACAAACTGGAGATGGTCCTGGAGACTCCAGAGAGGGGCGTGGCCATCAGGAGAGAGCTGCTGTCACTCAAACTGCCCGTCACCTCCGCCTTGGACCGTCTTCCCTACAAGAGTTACGACTATTCAAAGGTAGAGACTCGTCAGCTGTCGAACCTGCGTCGCCTCGTCTGAGTTGTGGTTTCGATTGCTGTGTTTATGCTTTCACGTCCTCCTGCAGGTGATGGGTACCTGCTGCGAGAATGTTGTGGGCTACATGCCGGTGCCGGTGGGCGTGGCCGGCCCTCTTCTACTGGACGAGAAACAGTTCTACGTCCCCATGGCAACCACAGAAGGCTGCCTGGTGGCCAGCACCAACAGAGGATGCAGGGCGCTGGCTGTAAGTGATGGTTACTGTGGGGGAGGGGCGTTAGAGAGGGGTGGCGTCGTGCTGACGGGGCTCTCTGCTTCCTGTCCAGCTGAGCGGCGGCTGCAGCAGCAGGATACTAGCCGACGGCATGACCAGGGGTCCTGTGGTGAGGCTGCCCTCGGCGTGCCGGGCCGCAGAGGTCAAAGTCTGGCTGGAGACTTCCGAGGGGTTCAGAACCATCAAAGAGGCCTTCGATGAGACCAGCAGGTCAGGAGGACAGACAGCATGGTGGGAAGGGTCACGTCTGTGAACACGCGGCTCATAAATGAGCTTCTACTCTGCAGGTTTGCTCGACTGGCGAAGCTGTGGGTGTGCATCGCCGGGAGGAACCTCTACGTTCGCTTCCAGTCTCAGACGGGGGACGCCATGGGCATGAACATGCTGTCTAAGGTACGGCCAGACCCTCAGCCCCTCAGCAGTCACATCACGGCTCTTTTCTAAGCATGCGCGGGTCCATCTTCTCCAGGGGACCGAGCAGGCTCTGCAGAGGCTGCAGCGCCAGTTTCCAGACGTGGAGGTGCTGTCGGTCAGCGGCAACTACTGCACCGACAAGAAGTCTGCGGCCGTCAACTGGATCCTGGGCAGGGGCAAGTCGGCCGTGAGCGAGGCCACGATTCCTGCCAGGGTGGTGAAAGAGGTGCGAACCACACCAGATTTACTTTGTGTTTTTGTACCAAACGCCATGAAAAATTCCTTGAACTGTAAAACGTACTTATTTATTTATGTTTATCGTATCTGGCAGTAACGTGTTTCTGATTCTGATCCAACTGTAACGAAGTTTCCACTGTTTTCTTACCAACAGGTGCTGAAGAGCAGCACGGCTGCTATGGTGGAACTGAACATCAGCAAGAACCTGGTGGGCTCGGCCATGGCTGGAAGTATCGGAGGCTTCAACGCTCACGCCGCCAACGTCGTTACCGCCATCTACATCGCATGTGGACAGGTGACGCAGCATTTAAAACATTTATGCCAGATTGAAGTCGAGGCTGCAGCTGTTTGCTGTAACTCCTCGTGTTGCTGCAGATGCAGGTGATTAAAGAGAAACGTTTTTGAAAAATAAACGACAAGCAGAAATGTTTCGTTCTTGGACCTTGTTTGAATGCCAAGATAACGATGAGTTACATTTTACCCGACTTTGAAGCAAATTATGTCCTGAAGGGCGACATTTAAATTTTCTGAAAAAGTATTTGGGGTCATCGGGGACGAAACCTCCGTTTAGTAGAAAGTAGTAAAGTCACCAAACGCCTGGTACGTCTTCAGGAATCTGCTCATCTTCTGGTTCCACAAAGGTCCAACTCTGGAGCTGCAGAGGACATCACTCCCTTGAACTCATCATCACCATGGTTACCATTACAGGGTCGGATGCAGCTATGATGCTAGTTTTCCTGTTAGTTCCTGGACTTTTTAAAAAATACGTTTTTGTCATAAAAGTCCAGATTTCATAAGATTTGCTGCTTTTATCATAAAGTTGAGACTTTTGTATTTTCTCTCGTATAATTGCAAATTAAAAAAAATAAATCTATAATCAAAATTTAAATCAAGTTTTTGTCCTAAAATCATGAATTTATGTAGAATTAGTTATAAAAACTTTGATATCAACCTGAGTTACTCCACTTTTATGTCGGTGCTGAGATAAATAAGTTATATTTATATATTTCTATATACACAGTTGAAATCATAAGTTTAAAGTTGAAGTCACATGCTTTAAAGCCACACTGTGTAGCAGTACCTGTTCTTGACCACATGGGGGTGTAGCGATCTGCTGCATCACTGATAAAATTGTACAAATGTTTTGTTTTTTTTCCAAAATTGGAACAAAAAAACACCTTCATATAACTTTATTTTGTCGTATGCTGCCCTCCTGTGGTCAGAAGTGGAACTAGAATAAATAGTCATGTGATTGGAATTCTGTCTTCATAACACGCAGATGTAATGTTTATCTGAATGATCTGAGCAGCGCGTTTGTGTGTTTCTGCTTTCAGGATCCAGCTCAGACGGTGGGAAGCTCCAGCTGCATCACTCAGATGGAGCCGGCCGGTCCAGATGGGGAGGACCTGTACATCAGCTGCACCATGCCCTCCATAGAACTGGGAACTGTGGGAGGAGGAACCAACCTGCCGCCTCAGCAAGCCTGTCTGCAGGTACGAGCGCCTCGTCCGTTCCAGCTGAACACGTTTCTGACAGATAAAAAAACCATCACAGATTTAACCCTAAAAGGTCTCTGTGAGTAAATCCAGTTCAAACCAGTTGCATTTCTTTCTCTGAAAGTCTGCTTTTAGTTTTTGGTAGACGAGTGTGCAGCTCAGCAGCTCAGTAAAGAACAGAAAAACTGTCCACTCATGGGTGTGAGGGACCTTGGCGTCCAATGAAAACACTTCAAATACCTGCTGATGTGGGGGAGTGGGCGGGGCTTCATCCAGCAGATGCAGCTGACCAATCGGAGCAGACGTACTTCAGTTTGTGTTGCTGCAGCGTGGAGCTGAATTTATTTTTGGGAGCATCAATAACACCAAAACACATCGGCTCTGCCGTCTGACCTACGTGGATGAGCCGTGCGCTAACCTCCAACAGGAAGTACACATTTATTTCAGAAGGTTGCATTTAAATGAATGAATTTATCGACCAGCAGAAATGGAGGAACAACCCGGAGCCTTTAACGGACTGATGGATTTTTATGAGCTTCCCAGATTATCTATCTTCAAATGAAAACGGCTGGAGAAAGTAAAGAATAACCAGCTCTTTAGTGGTAACCATGGCAATGGGAGGGTCTCCCTCACGGACGTGAGAAAATGGCTCAACGGCGCCACCTTGAAAGCTTGAGTTATAGCTGCATGAACAATAATTATGCAGAGATGAAGTCTGAAGGAGCTACAGAGTTTGTCATCCGTTTGTTCCAGGAAGAGGTCGAAGGAGGACTTCCACTGCAGCTGTTCCTGTAACAGCAGCGCCACCTATTGGCAGCAGGAAGTATCATGTTTGCTGTTCTGCGTTCTTGCTCTGTGGGTTTAGCAGATGTGAAGATGGTGACCTCTGGCAAAACTAACCATCAAAGGGCTTTGGAGCACTGTGAAGCTTGTACACATGACGGCGTGCCATTCGCTCCATAGCGCCACCGTCTGGCTGAAGGTGTGTGTGTGTGTGTGTGTGTGTGTGTGTGTGTGTTTGTGTTACTTTTTGGTTACGTTATGCGTGTATTTGATCTGTGCTTCAGATCAGCCTGAGATTCATTCAGAATCAGAGGGACAGGAACACATGAGATGTTTCAGAGATGGTTTGGACGTGTGCAGAGGACGAGGAAAGAATGTATTGGCAGGATGATGAGGATGGAACTGCCAGGCAGGAGGTCTAGAGGAAGACCAAAGAGGAGATTTATGGATGTAGAGAAAGAGGACAAGAAGATGTTATGCTGGCTCATCTTCATCCTGACGTTCAAATGTGAACATCAGGATGAAGATGAGGTGGGCTGATGGATCAGCTGCTGTGTAACAAGTTCTGAAACGCTGCGTAATAACATCACCTGGAAAGGTTTCATAGCGGTTAAGGTGTTTTAATATTCATATCTTTTATTTAGTATTTTTAATGGAGCTTTGGTGGAAGTTAGGGGGAAGAAAAGAAAAGAAAATGCTCCAATAAGACTGGAGCCTCCAGCTCAGAAGAAAGTAAAACCAGCGTTTAAAAGCTTGCGTCCTCCTCCAGATGCTCGGTGTCACTGGTCCCAACCAGCCCGGTGAGAACGCCCGCCAGCTGGCCCGGATCGTCTGCTCCACCGTCCTGGCGGGAGAGCTCTCCCTGATGGCCGCTCTCGCCGCTGGTCACCTGGTCAAGAGTCACATGACCCACAACAGGTCAGCTGTCTTTTCTTTTTTATTTAAAGGTTTTCCGTGTGGAGTTCTGACCTGTCTGGTCTCTCGCAGATCTAAAACCAACCTGTCTGCGACGCCTCCGTCCAAGTGAGACGTCTCTGTGACGGAAAGTCGCCACTTCTGCAGGGAACCTGGGAAACACAGCCAACGCTCGCGAGCTTCGTGTGCCGCCGTCCGACTGCCAGACCAACCTACTAACTTGTGCCATTTATTTGCGTCAGAAAGCGTCGATTCTTTCAGCTCAACTGTGAATCTTCGTGTTTGGAGCTGCACTGATCTTCTTACAACTAACAAAAAAAAGAAGCTTGTTCTAGAAAACTTCAGTAATCTGTACAGTTTTTACTCATTAGATTATCAGACACTTTTTTAACTTGAAGCTTTTCTTTGCACTTGCCAAAAGCCTGCTTGAGATGTTGATTGAAGTTTGGTTTTGTTTTTTTCAGGGTGTTTGTGATTTAAATTTACTTCCTGAATGTGCGTTAAAGTGTCAGTGTTGATGCTGCTCCTGTATACTGTGTATACAGTAGAGCGGCCCCCGCTCTCCTGGTCCTGGACCTCCTGGTCCTGACCCACCTGCTGGTCCTGGACCTCCTGGTCCTGACCCAGCAGCTGGTCCTGGACCTCCTGGTCCTGACCCAGCAGCTGGTCCTGGACCTCCTGGTCCTGACCCAGCGGCTGGTCCTGGACCTCCTGGTCCTGACCCAGCAGTCTTTGTCAGGTTTTCTCCCTCTGTCAAGGTGGAGATGAAGCTCTGAGTATTTATTTAAAGTTCTGGGGTATTTATTGAACTGTTGGGAGCAGAAGTGTTGCCGACTACAGATCTCACATCTCGTACCGTCATTTTCAGAAGTGTCCTTACTTCCAGGACGTCTTAGACGTCCAGCTCAGATAGAATGTTCAACTGCCACAAATATCTCAGTCAAATATCAAATAAACAATTGTGTTCCTTCCGTATGACATCTTGTATTTCTTTTTGACTTTCAGCGCCCCCTACAGTTCCAGTGTGCTAAACAGGTGTTCCCTTCTTTTTTTTTTTTTTGAATCTAGTATTGATCGTGTTCCACCTAGTGATTGGTGTAAGAGATGGTCTAAGAAGAGTTTTGTCCCACTAGGAATTCTAAATTTAACAGCGAGTGGAATGAAGAATCTCTAGACCCAGTACTGGTTAGTACTGGTGCTGGACCAGTCAAAGGTTTTTTTTAGAATTTGTTGTATTTAATGAATTATGATAATCTAACCTAGTGGCATGTTTCCTTCCTGTTTCCTTTGTTTAAACCCAGTTGTGTCAAAACATCCAGTTTGCAGTAAAATGCAGCTTTATGCTGATATGCTGCCTCATGTGGTCACATGTGGTATTACATAATTATGCTGTTACTTTTAAAAAAGACTTCAAGCATGGAAAACTGGAGGATAAATTTATTTATTTCACTTTCAGAACAGGGCAGACAAGATGCCATGTCGTCACAGTACATTTAGAAGTTGATCCCACAGCGTTAGTACGAACAAATTTACAAAAAAGAAGTTTCTAATGATCACATTCAGCTGTAACAACATGCCGGTAACCAAACTTTAAATTCAGGTGAAAGCGCTTCAGCCAGCTGGGTTTTTGTTTTCTGGCTTCACGCCGTCTCTCACCCACATGTGCGTCGGCGGTAAAGCTTGAAAGCTGCAGCGAGAGATAAAGCTCTAAAACCAGAACAAGCTAATCACCCCAGAAAAACGTCTGGTGATGTCATCAGGTACGAATACAACTGAAATGGGAACGGAACAACTTTGGAGTTTAAACAAAAAAGGGGCAAGAGTCCAAACGCATCCTGTTGAATGGTTTGATGGTAAAACAGACTGGTTCCAGTTTGAAGGCTGATATTTCCAGTTTATATTTCTGCATCAAAGCTCCAGCGAAGCCGACCAACACCGCTCTCCAAATCAAGGTTTTTTGCTTTCATACATGTGTATATATCAGTAACCCGGTTTAGTTTATACTTTATCCACCACTGACGCTGTGTTGTGCTTTTGGAATGAATGAATTTTTTTTTTTAAATTTGAATTTCCCGCCGTTGTCAAGTCAGGTAGAGCGACAGTTTGATGTTCAACATTTATCAGCTCAAAATCATAAAAATATGCTTTATTCGCACTGTAGCTATGTACAGGAAGTAAGCAAAAGGAAAAATAACCCACAATGCCACCTAGTGGTTGTTGGTGGAATTACAGAGCGGCGCAAACAATTACACAGAAATAAACGTCAAAGCGCTGACGCAGAAATATAAACCAGCCTTTACAATCACTTTAATGAAATGCTGATAAAAATACTGACGTCAGAAGAAAAACGCTTTAATAAGATTTACCAGCCCCCGCCAAAAAAAATAAATCTGTACGGACTCCGAAACAACGAAAGGTTGCGGTGGGAACGCGGTCGGCCTCGAGGCACTTCACTTGCGATTTCAAAGGTGCGCCGCAGTCGCCCTTCAGTCCTGTCTGGATCTGCCGTTTCCCCGTGGCTCTAAGGCATCTGGACTCGACGGAAGTAGCAAAGCTCTGCGGAACCATCGGCCAACAAGTGTTTTTACGAAATTTACAATTAAACATTCCACATATTAACAGAGCCAGCCGGTCCCTCCTTCAGCACCGGGAGGTGTTTTCATTAGAGGGACGAGTCGTCGTCATCGGGGTCGACGGTCGGAAACGACGGCCCCTCGACACTCGAGATGACAATCGTGAAAAATTTTGCAAGAAAAAAAAGAAAAGAAGCGAGCAGCTTCAGGGAGGAAGCTGAACATAAATAATCTGGTATTTCATTCTAAAATTTAACATTTCTTCTTCTTTCTGATTTGTACAAAGTTCTTACAGACTCTAAAACATTTAAATATCTGCTCTGAAGGAGCGAAATCTGCAGCGTGAAAAACTGTTTCACAGAGAAGAACTACAAACATTCAGTACTGGATGACTTAAAGACACTCTGCAGTACCACTCCTGACCACAAGGGGGCGTATAGGAGGAGGCTCGAAGACCAACCAGACTGAGGCTGTTGTCTGTTTATTTTTTTTTGGATCTAACGAGGTCACTTCCTTCCTGCCAACTGATCTCCACTCTTCAGAACCCTGTTGGTGACATCACCGAGGTGCTGTCCTGGTCTCTTCATACACATGGACCTCCCTGTCATATGCTGCCCTCATGTGGTCAGAGGTGGTATTGATACACAAAGTGACTACAGTGATTTCCTGCCAGGTTTACTTCACGCTCCTCTGATGACGTTTTAAGGTGGAACATCTCCCTTTATAGATGGAAATCCAGAGAACTTCACCATCTAAGAAGGTGTAGTGATGAAACCAGAAGGGTTTGGCCGTTTATTTGCACGCCACCAAAATTAAGAGCTAAAAACGGGAGAGAAAGAGGGAATTGGGACTTTTTCGTAGGTCGTCTCTCCTCAGAGCTTCAGCTGCAGTTTCGTCCTTGTGTCTCAACCCCTGAAAAGACGGGACAACTCCATGTTTTCATTTCACAAACAAACATCTGTGGTGAGATGAACAACTGAAACATCCCGGGGACTCGGATTACCTGCCAGTCTCAGAATAAAATCGGTTTCCCGGCGGTTTTTTCCTGCACGTAGGAGGTGAAGCGCTTGAGGAATTTGGGGTACTCCCTCTTGGCGACGGCCCTGAGGACGGAGGCAGGAGCCCAGCCTCCTGGATTAACTGCAGGGACGACATTCCCGTCACCACTTAAACTCTTCATGATATTTGGAAAGAGAAGCAAAAAAAAGACGACTCACCATTGGCAACGTAAGTGATTTTACACAGGATGTTGTCCCTGCTGATCTCTTTATCGCCCTCTGGTGGACTGACCAGAGTCTGACAGATCATGGCGATGTTGATTTTGGCACGCACGCACCTGCTGCTCGGCTGTGGAAGACAAGCGTAAATGTAAAGATGCGTAAACGTCTCGTAGCGAGACTCCAGACGGACGCCAACGGACCGCAGCGCTCACCTGCGCGTCGTCGTGATCCACGGAGAAGTTGCAGACCAGCCACGTGTCCGGGTCGTTCTCGTTGTTGGCCACGATCTTCCTCATGGCGGACAGGTACAGCACGTCCCGCTGAGACGCCGGCCACACCCGCTGCAACACAGATTCAGCTCTGATGTCAAACCGCGAACGACTGAGCGCATTTATGTCAAAAATGTCACGAGTTGGGAAAAGATTTTAAAAGTTGATCATTTCTGTCAAAAATCACTATTTTTTTGTGAAAAATTTACTTTTTCTTTTGGAAAATTTGTGATTTTAGGATAAAAAGTTTTTTCTGCAGTTTTAAGAATTTTGTCAAAAAGTTATTTAACAAAAAAAAAAAAATCTTACTTTTAGGTAAAAAAAACAACTTTAAAAGTTAAATTTTTTGATTTTTAAATTTGAGATGACAAAAAAATTCAGCTGTTTTTTGTTTTTTAAACAAAAAAAGTCACATTTTGAAATTCGCAACCATACAGGAAAAATTTGTGATTTACATCAATTTTACGATAAAAGTTGTGAATTTTGTTAAATTTTAGGACAAAAATTAACTTTACTTTCTCAACCAGCTATGTTTGTTGTTAAAAGTAAAGAACAAACGTCCCTTTAACAGTAACCATGGTGATGACGTGGCCCTTTAACAGTATCCATGGTGATGATTTGACCCTTTAACAGTAACCATGGTGATGATGTGGCCCTTTAGTGGTAACCATGGTGATGATGTGGCCCTTTAACGGTAACCGTGGTGATGATGTGGCCCTTTAACGGTAACCATGGTGCTGATGTGGCCCTTTAGTGGTAACCATGGTGATGATGTGGCCCTTTAACGGTAACCATGGTAATGATGTGGCCCTTTAGTGGTAACCATGGTGATGATGTGGCCCTTTAGTGGTAACCATGGTGATGATGTGGCCCTTTAACGGAAACCGTGGTGATGATGTGGCCCTTTAGTGGTAACCATGGTGATGATGTGGCCCTTTAACGGTAACCGTTTTGATGATGTGGCCGTTTAACGGTAACCATGATGATGACGTGGCCCTTTAATGGTAACCATGGTGATGATGTGACCTTTTAACAGTAACCGTGGTGATGATGTGGCGATGCAGTAACCGCCCGTTCACGTGTCCACGTTCAGCTTCGGTTTCCTACCTTATGAGTCTGATAAACGATGACTGCGTTGTCTGACAGCGTTTCCACCACATTGAAGTTTTCAATCGTCGCTGAAGAAAGAGGAATGTGAAGGTCAGTTTTTGGTTTTTTCTCCCGTGCTGGCAGCCTGAAACTAGATCTAATTTATGGTTCAAAGACCTACTTTCCCAGTCGTTGCGGTACGCGGTGTCCCAGAAGAAGTGGCAGACCTCGTGACCCGTCACCCCCTTCACTGAATGCGTGGCCTTCAGCGGGTCCAAGACGATCCCGTTCTCCTCCACCTCTCTCCTGTACACCTGCACACACAGAGGCTTCATCACATCATCATCGCTCTACTGACGTCACGAGGAGGACAGCCGCTGCTTCATGGCAAAAAGTTAGGACGCACTCAACGACTGAAAAAGGTTTTACCACACTATTTACCAATTCATGATTTTTTTAATAACAAAAATATGTGTTTTAGGACAAAAACTTTCATTTAATTTTCATCATAGATTTTTGAAATTTGCAATTATACAAGGAAAAAAATGTCATTTTAGTAAAAAAAAAAAAAAAGTTGAAATTAAACAAAAATTTCCATTTCAAGACTGCTGTAATATGTCAAAAAATGTTACAATTCAAGGGTAACAAAATTTTCAATGTTTTTTTCTACAAAAAAAGAAAAAAAAAAAATCACAATTTTGTAACATTTGTGATTGTACGATAAAAATCCTCAGTGGTCGTCATCTTTCCTATAAATCCTGGAAACACACCTTCATTTCTCCCTCCTCCACAACCAGCTGCCAGTTGGCGTCTCCGCCGACGTCCTGCAGGGAGTAGGTCATGTGACTCTGCACCATCTCCTCCACCTGCAACGCGGGAAAAGCCACAAAGCAGATGCACGGATTATTAAACGACGAGAGAAAAGAGCGCGAGCACGCTGCAAACCAACAACGAAAACACGCCATCACAGGTGTTAAAGGTGTTCAGGCCGGACACAAAGTGAAGACGAGCTGCTTCATTCAGGAAGCTGCAAACGCTCCTGAAGCATCACCTCAGGAAGCTGCAAACGCTCCTGAAGCATCACCTCAGGAAGCTGCAGACGCTCCTGAAGCATCACCTCAGGAAGCTGCAGACGCTCCTGAAGCATCACCTCAGGAAGCTGCAGACGCTCCTGAA
>JBAMYA010000004.1:1616787-1631019 GCA_037176975.1 Arrhamphus sclerolepis
TTTCCTCATTCCCGCCATACGCACACACACATGCACACACACCCACATACACACACACACACACACACACACACACACACACACACACACACCCCCCCCTTAAGCCTGTATTTTTCTGTTAGAAGATAATAAAACTCACCTGATCATTGATCACTTCAGTTCTTGGAGGTTTTTGGGTGTTTGCTCACGCTCGGCTAACGCAAACACGTATGTGTAAATGCACCGTTATGGTCCCACCACGGCCTCAGGTCATTGTCGTACATTTAAGACCACTTATTCTCATAGAATACTCTTTATTTCATGTTGGCTTCAATCACTGCAAAGCGTCCAGGTCCTCCACCACCGTGCTTAACAGCAGGTATAAAATGTTTCTGCTGAATCTGATCTGGGCTTCAAGATTAAATGTCTCCACTCTGGTCTCATCTGTCCAGAGTTCATCGTTCCATCCATCCTGTGGTTCATTCAGATGCAGTTCTGTGAACTTCAGTGGCTCTTCTGTGTTGTTTGTAGACAGAGAAGTCGTTCTCCTGACAGTCCTTCCAAAAAACCCCTGAGCTGGTTCACCTTTCTTTTAATCACACTGTCATGGACTTTGACATTTAACATCTCAGAGAGGACTGAAGACTCTGAAATGTAACCTGTAGTGTTTTTTTCCCTGTGTTTCTCTGAGTAATGCACCTTGGGGTAAACATTAGCAACCATCTCTGTCTCACTGCTGAACTCCAAATTCTTTGGAAATGGTTTCAGATGCATTTCCAGAATGATGGGTAGCAACAATTGCTTATGTCTTTCCCTTTTGGCATTATTATAACGCATGCCTGAATGCTCGAGAGCAGCGGACTACCGAATCATCTGCTTTTATCGAGGTTTTCACGTCCGCTGATGAACAGTTCATGATGGAGGGTCCTCTTAAAGCAACACCATTTAAGGCTGTGCTCTTTGGCGCCCTCTCTGGTTCAGAAGCGTAATTGTCTTTCCTGGTCTGTTACCACCGTTGTAAATATTGTTGCTTCATGAGCAAGAAAAGAACAATAATACAGCCTAATATCAACTAAAGTCAAACACACAGGACATGGAAGGACAGAAATATGATTGTAATCCAGTAGCAGCGAGGCTAGGACGCTATCCGACTAAAGAGGTTTCAGGTTCTCTTGTTTTGCTTTAAATACAACAAACACAAAGGGGTACTTGGTATTTAAAGTTGGCGTGCAAATATTTCTACATGACTGTGAATTCCGTTGGTTGTTTAAAAAAAAAAAAAAGTTGGACGTTTGGACTGGACTTTCAAGAATTATCTCAGTGGCTCCAAACTGCACAGACAGACTCCTAAATGTCAGCATTAATGAGCATTCACTCGAGGAGAAGAACAGATAGCCTATCGTGAATAATGAAATGTCATCAGGAGCTTTCTTTCACAGAAAAATGTTTTATGTACTTGGGCGAGACAGACGAGTGTGACGTGCAGAGAGACGAACTGTTGGTTATCCTTATGCAGACGTTTTACACCTGTTGTGCACGTTCCACTTTTGCCCACGATTGTTAAAAGTTCTTTTTAGCACCTTTGATCTCAAACATCAAGCAGGGATTTGGAAGAGCTGCGTTGCTGAAAACACATCTGGAGGAGTTTGTACCCTGATAACTTTATGCTTTAAAAACACCTTTGTAAGCAAAAGCACTGAATATAAGTAGTTTAACGCAGTGGATCCCAACTGCTCTGGCTCCAGGGACCCACCACCACCCCTTAAATTTTGATGAGATCATAGACCCGCCCCCAGATATGATTTCATTGGCCAGCATCTTCTGCCTAGCTGCAACCTGATTGCTAATGTATGTGATGATAGATGGAAGTTGAGAAATGAAACTGTTGACGGACAGATCCGACCTGTCACGGTGCTCGCAACCGTACGCAACCGTACGCAACCACACGGAAACACATGCAACCACACGAAAACACATTCCAGCGACGGATGACCTCGACCCATTCAGAGTCTATAGAGACAGATGCAGACGCCAAACATGTGAATGAATGGATGAATAGATTGATGAATGGATAAATGGATGGACGGATGGATGAATAGATAAATGGATGAATGAATGGATGACAGATAAATGGATGGATGGATGGATGATAAATGGATGGGTGGATGATAGATAAATGGATGGATGAATGGATAAATGGATGGATGGATGGATGGATGGATGATAAATGGATGGATGGATGATAGATAAATGGATGGATGAATGGATAAATGGATGGATGATAGATAAATGGATGAATGAATGGATAAATGGATGGATGGATAAATGGGTGGGTGGATGATAGATAAATGGATGGATGAATGGATGATAGATAAATTGATGGATGGATGGATAAATGGATGGATGATATATGGATGGATGAATTATAGATAAATGGATGGATGGATGGGTGATAGAGAAATGGATGGATGGATGGATGGATAAATGGATGGGTGGATGACAGATAAATGGATGGATGGATGATAGATACATGGACGGATGAATGGATAAATGGATGAATGATAGATAAATGGATGGTTGATAGATAAATGGATGGATGAATGGATAAAAGGATGGATGGATAAATGTGTGGGTGGATGATAGATATATGGATGGATGAATGTAAATGGATGGATGGATAAATGGATGGATGGATGGATGGACATCAGTATGACTCTAACATAAGAGTAGGTAAAAACAATTAATGACAGGTAACGACAGGTAACGGCAGGTCGACAGGTAACAAAGGTAGCAGCGTCAAGGACAGGTCGCGTCTGGGCGACAGGTTGATGAGGGAGAAATAATCTCCTCTCACCTCCCCTCAGATCAGCAGGTTGAAAGACTTGTTACACAGAAATCAAATTATGTCGCGTCAGGATTTAGACGGAGAGCTGATGGTTTTTCTGCGTGCAGCCGCTGCAGACAACGAATCAGGAGCTGAAGAGATCAGTTTAGCAGAGAGAAAATGGTAGAAAGGAAAAAGCTCTGAGAAATAGAACTGAGCACTGGCTCAGTCCTGGAAATTCTGGCTTCAAAAACGTCATTTTAAAGCTCAGAGTGTTTGTGCACGCTGTAAGTTTACCAGTGGAATTGTCCCGCAGCTGCAGCACGGAGACCTTCCTCTTTGACTTGATGCACAGATGCTTTCGTGGCCTCGGGGAGTTTGTGTTTCATCATCTGGCTCTGCGCAAAGTTAGTCAGGACTCTTTTCCTACTTGGTTTGGCTACTGCATTGCACCAAAGCCTCTTGGGCTGCTTTATGTCACTGTGGAGCCCCTGGCACTCAAATGCTCAAGCAGATAGATACGAACTGATGTTTTATCTTAGCCCGCTGAGTAAAGGTGAGAAGAAACACCATACATCAACCTGCCATGGTCTATTTGGGTACTTAACCCAGGCTTAACACCTCAGTGTGTGCTTTTCACCCCAGAGACTGATGATACAAATAGAGAAGCATGTTAAGATGGATTTTCTTCCTTTATGTGAAAACAGGATTATCACTCGCCTGTGTGGCTGTAGTTTCTTACCTCTATAATACCGACTGTTTCAAAAGAATATTAGCATTCCTGACCTGATTTTGCTGATACAGTTTAGACTACGTGTATTTCAGCACTCGTGCTTCTCCTGCAGCTGAGTTTGAGCTCAGACGACTCAGCCTTGTGGGTTTGACAGGTCTTCTGAGAGGCCATGCCAGCGTCATGATAGAGAGGGCTCTGGGGGGAGTCCGTCACACAGGCTGACATGTACTTCCAGCTGCTTCGCTGAGCCTCCGTTTTCTTTCCTGCCTTCATGTCGCCTAGACATTTCAAACAGAGCAAATAAAGCAGATTATATGCAAGTTGCATGTTCATACCGACCGCACCGCTATGTATCTTTCTACTGGGCTTCAAAACGATAAAGTAGTCACATCATAGTGGGACAATACGACACAACCAAGGAGACAAGTCACACTTGTGGTCTGTTTTAACCAGAAATAAACATATTTGCAGCCTGGTTTTTGGTCACTGTTGGTAGGTTTCACATCCATGACAAGGGTAGGACAAAAAAAGACATTTGAGATGCGTCGGCCTGGTGGAGATGTCCACCAGCAGCTCCACAGATCCAACAGCGTGGCTCAGCTGAAGGAACTGGAGCTGGAGCAATCATCTCGTATATTGCAGGTTGAAGTTTGTTTAATATTCTGAGTTCCTCCAGAAATGCCTGAAGAGCGTGAGGTGTAACTAGATGGACTGTTCTTGGACTGCAGACTGTAGGCAACACCCTAATTACCAGTGAGGGCAGAGCGCTCTGACAATAAAAATAATTCCTTTGGACGTTTTCTTTTTGTGATATGATTCTAATTGCATCCTTAATTACAAGTGAGGTATTTTTTTCCCTTCACTGTATAATTTTAATCATGCTTGGTCATCCGTAACTGCACTAGAAATGTTTTATCCACACAGGTATTAAAAGGATCTGCAGTTTCTTACCACTTTCTTGGACTTGATATTCTTTTTTGATACCATGGAAACAAAAAGTAACACTTTATTTTTCTGTTTTTGTTTTCTGTATCATTATAAATTTCACACTGACAGCACACAACTGATTAAATGCTCTCACATCAATGCAAAAATACGAATCCCCTGTTGGAGCGACCAGGCTATAAACCATCCAGCTACTGTGAATGACCTTTGACCCTTTCGCTTGTCTGTCAAAATCTTTTACTTCATTGACCAGTGAACAGTTTGCTTGCTTTGGAGGTGTGGCTTGATTTAAAGTGCAAATTCCTTTTTGAAGCGAACCTTGAATGACTCATAGAATCTCTAGAATCTAGTCTCCATTGACTTCCATGTTGAAATGTCCAACTTTAAAATAGAATTAAATCCATGTAGCTAAATCTTGTATCCATGGCGACTGTAAGGAGGCAGAATTTTTGTGTACATCAAGTAAAATCATATTAAAGCCATAAATTAAGGACGGTAATTATTGCTGTGTTAGCGATAATATAACGTGTTCTGCTGTTAACTGTACAAAGAAACCACTCCAACCATTAGTGGACTGGCCTCAAATGCTAACATGTGGTAGCTGAACCAAGGTGGACTTGTTAGAACCGACGTCCATGCAAGCTAGTTTCGTCTATTTGACCATTTTTGGATTATTTTAGCATCAGTTCCTGCCAACATTGCTCTGTATTTTTTTAATATAATCTGTGCTTTGTTTGTTTGTTTTCAAATTATTGCTGATGCGACTGGGTTTTCTAACCTCCCTTACCCAACCGAGTATTTATATAGCATTAAAAATACTTCACTCTAAGTCACACAAGTTTTAAATTTGAAGTTCTTCGACATTTTTAAGACCTGCAATTGAGTCAAATATGCTTTGACTACAAATCCCTTTCCTCACATGTACAAATGATTTCATTTCCCCTTGGGATTAATAAAGTATTAGTGAACTGAATATTTCCGTCTCGTTTTCACGTCACCGCCAGATTGCTTTGTTGTTCGTTGTTTGGCTGTCTGAGTGTAAAAATGCTCCTTTAGAGTTGTTTGTGTTGTGCCAAAAAGAATCACTGCAGTCAGGTATTTGTAACAGATGGCTTTGAATCAAGCTGAACCTGCTTTTTTTCCCCTTTTCTGTCCCCACAGGCTGATGGTTTTCTACCACTGAACTCTGACAGGACTGAGGATCTTTACAATTTCAGGCTAAGCGCTTCCATCCAAGCACTGTCCCTTTACTCCCATCCAGTGGAACTAGACATTGCTATTTAAGAGTCAGTTTTGTGGCAGCTGGCTGGCCTTTTGTTGCTCCTCGAAACTACCTTAAATTTCATTGTGTTTGGACGTAGCGCACAAGAAGAGTCAAAGAAACTATAACAGTAGATTAAATTTGCAATAGAAGTGCAGCAGAGCTGAAGTAAAAGGCAATTAGTGCCAACTAATCTTGCGCCAAGATGGATGAAATTCAGAACAACAGGACTTCCTTGGTCAAAGGAGCCAAGGACATCGCGAAAGAAGCCAAGAGGCATGCTGCCAAAAATTTCAGCAAAGCTGTTGATCGTGCCTCAGATGAATACTCCACCCATCGTAGCTACAATCGCTTCCACAATGAAGATGAGGAGGAGGACAACTACAACAGCTACAAGCAGCAGGACGGTCACTACGCAGACAACGCAGCCAATGATGAGGAGGGGGCCTCCAGTGATGCAACGGAGGGCCATGACGATGAAGACGAGATCTATGAGGGGGAGTACCAAGGCGTGCCTGCCCTCAGCGATGAGAAACTGCGGGATGGTCAGGTGGCTCTGGGCAAGCCGGTCTCCGACAGCCTAAAGAGCCGCAAGGAGCTTGAAAATGAGAGGCAGGCGGACGAGGAGGAGCTGGCCCAGCAGTACGAGCTCATCATGCAGGAGTGTGGCCACGGGAGATTCCAGTGGCAGCTGTTCTTCGTACTCGGCCTGGCGCTTATGTCGGACGGCGTGGAGGTGTTCGTGGTGGGATTTGTCCTGCCCAGCGCCGAGACGGACATGTGTGTTCCCAACTCTGGTGCCGGATGGCTTGGTAAGAGTCAAAACAACAACAAAACAAAACACTATTTTCAAACCATATAAGTCAAGATCACAAACTACATATACATGAGCAAAAGGAAGCTAATAAGCTAATAGGAGCTTTCAAGGCCACTGGAAGCAGCTTCCAGACACAAATGCAAAGTTTAGGTTCACCCATGACATTGACCTCAGCTCAGTGCAGTCATATTTTTCTCATCTTAGCTATATTTCTAAAGCAGCTTTAATTTAAACAAGACTATGTTGCAGTACCACTTCTAACCACATGGTTGAGCGGTTGAGGCCCATTTCCATGTGACGTTTGAAATGGAAGCCTTCTTTCTGTCTCCTGTGTTGATTTCCTCCATCTTTTGGTACATCGCCTTGATACTTACAGATGCAACACGGGAATGCAGTTGGACGTTGTGGGGGCAGTAGTGAGCATAATGAGTCAACACTTGGCCAAATACTAGAAGAAAAGAAAGAAGAGGGAGAAATGTTGAACTAAAATGTTAGAAAACTAGGTAGTACTTCATTTTAGTAGTTTTATTTGTTGACGTCAGCAACTTGACTCGTCACTGCCCCCTGGTGCATGTGTTGCTAAACAACCACACAAATGCAAAAAACACAACAGAGGTATGAGAAGAGTACAAAACTGGAATATAAATGGCAAATACGCTTGCACAAAATTGGCACTGCTCTGCTCATGACCGCTCAGTGATGTAATGGCAGGGGGAAGTTAGTAGATATTAGCTAATTATTTATCCTTTTTTTTTATGTATATATGTAGTTTAAGACAGTGTTACCTTAAATTTGGACCAATGGTGGAGCTTCCATAGATGCATGTTAACAGTAAGTTGGAGGTATAGTCCCCTCTGGGAGCCATGCTTCTATAATGTGACCTGCAGGTCAGCTGGCCTTCCTCCTCCAAGGCATGTCTGGGTATTTGTGGTTCTCATGGTGTCGACCTTGTTTTCTCAGATGGGTGGAAAAGCGTTGGCCATTTCGTTCCCCTCTGCAAGTCCACCAGATGTCTCTTATCATTTGTAAATGAGAAGTTCCTCATCCACCACAATCTCTAAGAGACTGTCACTGAAGTCCAGATCCCTGATTAACTGTTGATGTCAAAGCTGATTCATTTACCATCCAGGCTACAACACGGCAGCTCTGTTTTCATCTCGTTAAATCCTCTCAGAGACCCTCTGCAAGGAGAGACTTGGAGAGGGTCTGTGATTGAGCTCCAATGGAGGCTAGCTAGCTGTGATGGTCTGGCGACTTGTCCAGGATGTAACCCTGGCTTTGGGCTTTAGGCTCCAGCATCCCCTGTGACCCTGCACTGGAATAAATGGGTATAGATGATGGGTGGATGGATGGATGGATGAATGGATGAATGGATGGATGGATGGATGGATGTTGATGATGGATGGGTGGATGGATGGATGGATGGATGTGGATGATGGATAGGTGGATGGATGGATGGATGTGGATGATGGATAGGTGGATGGATGGATGGATGGATGGATGGATGGGTGGATGGATGGATGGTAGCTCGATGGACCTGCTGAGCAAATTCAAATCATCTAGATTTCTGGCTAACAGAGTGGCTTTAAGGAAAAAAAACTGTCAACCTGAACAGACATAAAATTAAAAGAATCAAACAAACTCTCTGACTGAAGCAGAATTATCAGAGAAAAAGAGCTTGTTTAAACAAACAGGAAAGCTAGCACGACTAGCATTACGTGTTGACTTGAGTTAGTTGGTTAAGCTATAAGTAGCGCTGCAAAGAGGTGGGACATTTCTGGAAACTCTGCAGAAACTTTTTAAAAGTTAAATGCTAAAGTTAAGCTGGTGACAACACAAATGCTTCTTGCTTCCTGAAAGGCACAGAGCACAAATATGATACAGGCACAGCAGATCAAAGCAGACTGATAGGTAGATGCACAGCCGTGACTCGTGTTCATTACGTGTGCTGTTGTGCACAGAAAGTGGCGGTCGGTGACACTTTCAGCCATAATCTCATTGCTTCAGAAGCAGCCAGAGGGTTGTCATGGCACCAGGTATTTGGAAACATGAGTAGGAGGTGTGATCGCTTCGCATCTGTGGAAAAGTTGTGTGTATGTTTGAACGTGTGCTCTGAGTTAAATGCAAATCATTGAGCGTTTGCTTTGGCCGTTGCCATGTCAGTCTATTCTGCCGTGTCATCATGAACGTGTGGTTTCATGACAGCGCGATAGCAGCGCGCGCTAACCTTTAGGGATCAGGATTGTTTATTATTCAACCTGATTTCTCCTTTATTCTGACTCATCTCTCTGTGGGAGACGGGAGGGAAAGAATAGAAAGAATGAGTCATTTTACCAACCAGCTTGCACGGCGCATAAATAAAGGATGCGTGTGCATGCTCATTTTTGGTGAACAAGAAAGTGTCACTCTAAAAGTGGATGCAGATCATTGTAAGATCTTGGTCTTAAAATGCAGTTTGCTAGTTAATCAGTCTGTGCACAGTTCAACGCCAGTTGAAAATAGATTTCTGGGCTGTCACATTTTATCATAAAGAAAAGATTCAAGTATCTCATTTACATAAGTAGTCAGACCCTTAAAACTCAAGGCCTCAGTCACTATAAGAAGAAACGTTTCTGGTTAAATTTCAATGTCAATGATTCAGTCCTGAAAGTGGAATTTAAACAATAAAATCATTTAAATAAACTAATAAATGAAATGAACTTAGCTGGAGAGCAGCTGGTTTATGTTAAAAAGTCAGGATTTAACAAATGTTTGCAAACAATGACAAAAAAGGGGATAATTTTGTCCAAAGCCATGATTTTTGTAAAATTAACTTAAAAAAAAGATTTTTCAGATTCCTGTGTCAGATTTATATAAAATAAGCAATCCTACAATTTGTAATTTTATGTCAAAATGTTGCAAAAAGTTGATATTTTACAACAACAAAATGTTTTGAAACTTTTTTTTAACATTTGTGATTGTATGATAAAAAGCCCTGATCTAGTAAACTTTGCAATTTTATAACAAAAGTCTAAATTTTATGATAAAGGTTGAATGGTTTCTTTGAAATTTGTGATTTTATGACAAAAATATGTACAATGAAATTTGCTATTTTATGAAAAGTCTTTTCTATTTTTTGTTTTAAGTTTTTGATTATTTAAGAAAAAAAATTAAGTGATTTTAGTACAAAAGCCATTTTATGATAAAAGTTTCAAATATTTTGAAATTTGAGATTTTATGACAAATTTTTTTTTTTGAATTTCACTGACTTTACAACCAGGAACCAGCAGGAAATCTGACAACAAAGCTGGGGTTAGGGTTACCATGGTGACGAGGTGGCCCAGGATAAATAAGAGTTTGACACCTCTGCATTACGCAACCTTCCAGGGCTCACTTATCACAATATAATAATTAGAAGCTCTTAGAAACTATGAAATTATGAGGTTTAGCTTAAATAATGCACTGTTGTTGATTTGCAGCTGCATTTATTTTATTTTGGTAAGAACCACATGATTTTTTTGCATATGTTCTGACGGTGGTGAACAGATTTTCAGTTCTCATATAGTTGGGGGTCGTAGACGGGACCCAGACGCAGGAGAGCAGGCAGGAAGAATCCCAAAAGTTCTTTTATTCTCCAGACAAGTGGTCGACAGGAGGAGAGAAGAGTGACGGAGCAGTAAGGAGACAAAGGAGACAAGACCTTAGAAACAAGACAGGGCCTGACGAGACTGTCCCTCGTCTCCCAGATCTGGACCACAACAGGGCACAGACAGAACTTCAAAATAAAGCAGTGAGTAAATCTGACAGAAACAGAAAACGGTCAGAGACAAGAAGACAAGAACCAAGATCACCAACACAGAATAGCAGCCAGATCCAAAAAAAAACAGCAACGCAAACACCAAACTACATCCAGATCCTGGCAGATTATGGATTCATCTGTTTGTTCGCAGGATTACCTGCTCTCCCTCTCTCTCCCTCTGCTCCATGTTTCTGACTATTTGTGCTTCAGTTTATAGCATCTGGACAGCTGCTAGTTTTAATACCCTGCAGCACTTTTTGCTTTGTTCTTTTAATAAACTCATCTTCTCATTTACAGACTCATGTCTCCTCCTTCTGTTTCCTCTGAAACGCAGAGGTGAGATGCTGTGCAGATACAGGGTGTTTCAGTCTTTTTTTATTCCCTTTCCCCGCTCTCTCTTTATTACCCTCATGCTGTAATCCCCTTATTACACTCTCTAAAAGCCTCTCAGTTTCTCGCAGCCATGCAGGTGATCTACAGATATGGGCTAGACTTAATCTCTGCAGTATTGTGCTTCACTGCAGTTTAGCTATGGTAGACTGGCTCACGTACCTCCCTGGAGGAAGGGAGGGAGAAGGAGAGGAAGGAGAGCGCTGCTTTTCTCCTCCACTACAGTTGGTCTGTGGGTGTTTCTCTGCATCACCGCTAACGTCGTGAAAGTGTTCATCCATGCCTGCACGGATGGAGCCATGCTGCAGGAAGACCTCAGAGTGACTCGTCTGAATCAATAACAGCTCTGATCGCGCTGGTGTCGATGCTTCAATGACGAATAGCTTTGTTTATCACCGTTCCTTTAAATGCGTGATCGCAAACAGTCCCGCTGACGGCCGAGGTTCATCACCGATCACCGCAGCGCCGTGATGAACGGCCTGCGCTGCAGCTCGAGGGCAGCCAATTAAAAAAAATCCAGGGACAACGTTTGCCGCCATCTCTTCCTCACGACAAAGCGCCACAACCTGATGTTATTTTCGCGATCGTGGCGCAGAGGTCACAGATATGGCCACTGTCGTGGTCTGGAAGCAGAAGTGGCTGATCGCTCGTTCAGAATGAGTGTTGATGGAAACCTGACCAGCGAGGCTTTCCAGAGTCAACGCAGAGAGATCATCCAGACCTCATGGTTATGGTTTTAGAACCAGCTCCTCAGGGAACCCAAAACCACCTCAACCTGATCATTGTGGCAAAGCAGCTCCCATCACATCTATAAGCATATAAAGAGCATATCTCAAGCTCAAGGCCAAATATGGCCGCCACTTCATCTTATCTGACCCGTGAGAACTTCTAACTGGAACGTTTCTGAGGAGATTTCAGCACCACTGAGATGGAGAGCAGCTGCTTTAAGGTGGAATAACTGAAGTGGAGAGCAGCTGCTTTAAGGTGGAATAACTGAGGTGGAGAGCAGGTGGTTGATGTCAAAAAGTCAGGATTTAGGAAACGTTTGAAAAATATTTTACAACAAAAAGTTGCTGATTGGTTTCAAAATTTTATGATCACTGTAATTTTATGTTTTAAAAAATTTATTGCAATTCTTAATTTAAAAAGTCACAATTTTGTGACATTTGCGACTGTGCAATTAAAGATTCTGGTTGATGGAAAAAAAAATCTCAAAAAATCTTCACAAAATTAGATATTGACCTTCTTGAAAAAATAGTCAATATTTTTTTAAATTTGTGATTACACAAGAAAAAATATATATAAATTTGAGATTTCATAATGAAAAAAGTGTGATATTGTGAAATATGTCATATTACAGCAAAATTAACTTTTTTACAGCAACCGTGGGAAATCTGCCAACACAGCTGGTCGAGAAAGTAAAGAATAACCATCCCTTTAATTGGAAAAAGCAAAACCCATAATTTGCGTCTATGTTTTGAAGAAGCATTGCTTTCTCCTTTATACCTGTTTTCTTGTTCTTGGGGCACTTGAACCTGAAATGGAATGTGAAAGGACAGGAACTCTCACTGACTTAAAAATTAAAGGAAGATGTAACAGCTGGTTGAGGTTCTCCTCAGTCCGTCCCGTCCTTGTGTCTCCATTCCTGTGTCAGGCATGGTAGGATCTACTGACTGAGCAGACAGCTGCCCCGTACCACTGGATGGTAATATGTCATTGCTTTAGCTGTTGAGAAGAAGGTGGAGGAGGAAGAGAAGAAGGGAAAAAACATGAAATAAAACCTGAAACAATGACATCAACAATGAAGACGCTGACATGTTTGCTGTATTTTTATTTGCTGTGTCAGCATAAATCGGTGGTGAATGAGAAGAGTCGACATCCATCAGTTTTTTAGGGCTCTGGTAGTTTTATTAGGCCTAAATCATCTTCTGTTTCTTTTTATTTATTTATCTGCAACTGGCAACAGTGAAAGTGGTCTCTTAGGTTTCTCAGTTACCCCGGACCCCCGCAAACCGAAAAGCAGCTTAACTGGAGGCTTCAAAGAAGTTCCTGGAAACCTGTTGTGGTGCCGTTCTTGGTAATTAAGACAGGCGCCCAACGGTCAAGGTTGTAACTCTGTCTCTGTTGGTCTCATCGAACACTTTTACATTACAGATAAACTCTGCCCCCCTAGTGGTCATTCAATTAAGTGCACGTTTGGGTACTTTAGTAAGCTTGTAACTGTTGGTGGAAACCAGGCGCACGATAGCGCAACGCCTTGACTGAACTCCACCATAGAGAGAGAAGTGTCCTCCGGTGAAACAAAGCAGCAGGAGATTACATAAGTAATATTTGAAGGCTACGCTTCACGCCCATTTACGCCCCGCTGCGGCCCACCTATCAGTCCCGCCGCGTCCTCCGGGACTCCCTTCATTTGTTAAAAATCCTGAAGCAGTTTCTCAGTCTCGAAGTTTTCCTTCCCCGCTGAGAAAAGCACGACGGCTGTTGTCCTCTCATCCATGCCGGGACGCTGCACGGCTGAGAAAAAAAAAGAGAAAACAGAGCAGAAACGACGGCGTCAAGAGAGAATTACACTTGCACATAAGAGCTAATTACTGGAAACAAGCAGCGTGCAGAGAGACGGCTGAACTTCAGAGTCGGATGAAATAATCCCTGTGGGAGCAGAGGAGGCTGCACGCTGTTCCGTTAGAAGCAACATGCGCCGTCTGCTCGCGCTCAAGAATTAGATTAATGCCGTCATTACTCTTAATTCTGCATGTTGCAGAAGCGTTGCAGACTGATGTCCCGTCTGACGCTGCTTCAGGTCATCCCACGGCTGGTCTTCAACTGAGCCCTTTCACTTCCTTCTTAACGAGGCTCGGATGTCAGGAACAGCAAATTCGGGTTCAAGCTGTTCGATTTTGGCCATCTCAGACGAAAGATGTAATCGTGCTAATAAACCCAACCCAAAGACAGATTTGACTGGGTCCAGTAGACTCCCATGAGGACTAGATGATGGATGGATGTCTTGTTTCCAACATTAAAGGGAACATTGTGGAGCTAAAACAATCCTGCGTCTATTATTAGTTGGTAAGAAGCATAAACTTCCATTAGGGACCAAACCAAAGTGGACAGAAGCAGTTTTGAGTTTCAATCAAATATGTGTTTGTGGAAAAATGGTAATAAATGTTTGTAAAGGGAGCAATGAGCTTCATCAATATAAGTTTCTATTTTAAGCCTTTTATGATTCCCAAAAACATCACTCCAGTTATAGCGCAGAAAGCGCCCCTGCCCAAGGGTTCAAAGGGAAAAGGTTCACTTTGCTTGGGGATGTAGAAGTGTATAAAAAGGACTTGTGTCAAATTCAAGGCCCATGGGCCAAATCCGGCCCACAGCTTCATTTTATCTGGTCTCCAAGAGCTTGCAAAGGTGAATTATAAGTTTCTAACAGGTGGAATCACTGAGGTGGAGAGCAGCTGCTTTAAGGTGGAATCACTGAGGTGGAGAGCAGCTGCTTTAAGGTGGA
>JBAMYA010000004.1:1631119-1649336 GCA_037176975.1 Arrhamphus sclerolepis
TTATGTAAAGCACTTTGTGTTACAAGTGTATGAAAAGCGCTTTATAAATAAAGTTTGATTGATTGATTGATTGATATATTTATCATTACATCAACTAAACTAAACCAGTTTATCAACTAAACTAAAAAAACAGAAATAGTTCATTATTGTAATATGGAACAACATGCATGAGACACAACTAAAGACCTGCTGTGATATTAGAATGCCACAGAACATTTCAGCCTTCCGCTTGAAGATTTATCTGCAACCTTGAAATTGTGTGTAAAATTGTTTATTTATAAGGTCAGCAGAAGCTCTGAGAACGTTTTTCTTCTTTAACTGCAGCTGTCAGACACATAGAGCCTCTGAAATGTAGAAATCCTGATGATAGGCAGTTACAAATTCATTTCTGAGCTCCTATCTTCATTCCAGGTTCATTCAGTGAAAGCAGTGACTCTACGTTAGCGACATCAGCAACTTTCCTGTCAGGAACATATTTCTTCACTGGTTCCTACCTTTTTTTCTCTTTTTTCCACCCAGGTTTATCAGCATGAAGTTCAAGGCGGTCACGTTCATTGACTCTTCGTTCATCAACTGCTACTTTGAAGACGTCACCTCAGTGGGATCCTCCTTCATAAACTGCACCATTGTGGACTCTTTCTTCTACAACACCGGTGAGTTCACGCCTGGAAAATTTACTCTCGCTCTCGCACAGACTTCCCAGCACTGATTTGCAGTGTTTTCTCCTCCCTAGAAAACACTATTATTCTGTAGGTGCCGTCTCATACGTCTCACTCGGTCTTTGTCTCTGCCTGACAGCTCATTTTGGACCCGTGTCAAAGCTTCTAACTTATAGAAAAAAAAAGATTGGCTCTGAGTGTTCATGGCTTTGCTTTATGTCACTAAATTACTGCTTAACCTCCCTGCACCCTGCGCAGATTGGCTTTCTGAACCACTAGTGATTTAACAAGACTGAGCAGCCGAGCACAGAGACTGTCCTGCAGTCCTGCAGTCCTGGAGTCCTGCAGTCCTGGAGTCCTGCAGTCCTGGAGTGGTGCTCTTCTTCCTGTGATGGAAGCATACATCTCAGAGCGCCTGAAGTTCTGTGCTTCGCATTTTCACACGCAGATTAGTTCATTACGAAAATCTCGTTATGCAGTCAAGCTGAAGCACAGGAACCTGCATCGTCCAAAAGATCAGATCTGAACATCTGCGTAACGGCAAGTCCAGGATGAAATTCAACAATTCAGAGGGTTTTAGAAGCGATTTCAACCACATATGAGGAGAAGGTCAGTTAATCAGCCAGAAAGCACATTTCATTTGACACTACTCCTCCTTTTTAAATGAATAATTCTAGAAAAGACAAGACATGGTGAGATACGTGTCGTTAAAGCGCATACTTTTTTACATTGTAGAGGTTCAGTCCAGTTGTCACGAAAAAACAGACTGAAAGGAAAGAAGGAGAAAAACCAGAGAAATGATCTGAGGGAAGTGGAGCTGAATCAGACCTTGTGGGAGTGTTGGGTAGAAAAGCGACCCCCTCCCCTCCTCCTCCTCCCACCCCCCCAACAGTCAGGAAAGCGCTGAACATGGAAACAGTGAGGGCATGCAATGCCCCATGGGAAAAGAAGTCCCTTCGCTCCCAGCGATGTGTGTCAAGAGCAGAGGATAAAAAGAAATGAGGAGAGACAGAGTTGAGAGGCGGTTGGTTCAAAGCTGAGGATGTTTCCACATTTGCTGCAGCGGCAGAAGTTTCTAAAGACGCCGTCTGTGTTCAGCCTGCAGACATCTGGACCAGTCAGAACAATACAGCAGCACGTGCACTGGAGCTCCACCCCGCCTTTCTGCAGGACTTTTGAAATAATGATAACCAACAAGCTTCTCTCAAGTTAAAGGAACAGTTTGTAAAATAATCTGATCAGAGGACTGACAAAACCCAAAAATAATTTTGTTGGAACACAAAAACTTTGTTAGTTAACAAAAATCTCTTTGAAATATGCAAAGGATGCAGGTCCTGCCTGTCTTGATTCAAACTTTGACTCGAGACTTGACACAAGACTTGACTGTCTGCTTGAGACTTGACTGAGGACTTGCCTGTTTCAATTCAAGAGTTAACTTGGGACTTGTATATATACATATATATACTCTGGACTTGCCTGTGTTGACTCAAACTTTAACTTGGGACTTGACATTAGACTTGGCTGTCTCAGGTCAAGACTTGAATGAGGACTTGCATTTCTCAATTTGAGACTTGACTCAGGATTTGCCTGTTTTGATGAGATACTTGATCTGAGACTTCGCCGTCTTGACTCGAGACTCCAGACTGACCTGTCGTGACTCAAACTTTGACTTGATTGAGGACTTGTCTGTCTCAGTTTAACAGTTGACTCGGGACTTGCTTGATTTGACTAGATACTTGATCCGAGACTTCACTGACTGGACTCGAGATTTGACTCTAGACTTGAGGACAAAGACCTGAGACTTGCAGATGAATGACTTGGTCCCACCTCTGCCCCGGACGCCAGCAGACCAGCCCAGTATCACCAGTATGAGTCGCAGCCATGAGTGTACGATTAACAACACAAGCATCCACATGATCTTTAAAGTACAAACGATTATATCGTTGTTTTTATTCACAGCTCTGAGGTTCAGTTCATCAAAGGTGCTAACTAGCTAAAGTGCTAGCTAGCCATTTTACACCACAGATTTAAATGGAGCCATCACTCAAACTTTTTTTTTTAAAAAATTGTAATTTTAAATGATGTAATAATTACTATTGTTGTGGATGTAAAATCTGGTGAAGGTGTATCAGCCTGTAAATATGTTCACTTCTGCTGTAAAATGGGGTCAAAAATGTTGATGTTCCAACAGAATAACAAACATTTTGAAAATAGTTTCATCCAGTTTTCATATTTTACTTGTATTAATTACATTTTAATTGATAACGACTCAGACTGTGATCAGATGAACCCTCCCTCTGTTATCTCGTCTCCCACATTTTCAGATATTGACGACACCAAGTTAACAAATTCGAGGGTGATCAACAGCTCGTTCCACCACAACAAGACAGGCTGTCAGATGACGTTTGACGACGATTACAGCGCCTACTGGGTCTACTTCGTCAACTTCCTGGGAACGTTGGCGGTGTTGCCGGGAAACATCGTCTCTGCTCTGCTCATGGACAAGATAGGACGCCTTAGCATGCTAGGTACGACGTAGCAACCTCTCTGATGGCTGAGGACCGGCTCTGATGTGTTGCTGGGGATAAAAACATAGTAGCACGTCTTCGTCGAAAAATGTCTCCATGTCTTGTGACGTTGACCTCTGTATCTGTACAGACCTCTTGTGACGTGTTTGAGGTCTTTTTCTTTTGCGTTCGTGTGAATGGCATGTAAAAGATGTGGGATCTGTCCTGCAGGAGGCTCCATGGTGCTGTCGGGCATCAGCTGCTTCTTCCTTTGGTTTGGCACCAGCGAGTCCATGATGATCTTCATGCTCTGTCTCTACAACGGCCTCAGCATCTCAGCGTGGAACTCCCTGGATGTGGTCACCACGGAGCTGTACCCAACAGACAGGAGGTGACAGACAGGAGCTCTGGAGGTTTCGTTTTTACATGTCTGGATGAAATCAAACCAGCGCAGTATGAGAAAGATTATCGCTGTTGCTCGGTTTTAAATGCGGCAGGTTTGAAAGAGTCGCTCTGAAGACTCATCAGTGACGTCGCTCTCTGGCCAATCAGTGGCCTGCATCCTGGTCATGTTGCACCTTCAGCTCAATTCAGCTCAGTTGGAAGCCCAGCGAGTAGGTGCTTAAAAAAAAAAAGGTTCAAACAGGTATTATAACCTACTGCAGGGGTGTCACATCATCACCATGGTAACCGTTAAAGCGCCGGTTGTGCTTTACTTTCTCAACCGGCTATGTTGTCAGATTTCACGCTAGTTCCTGGACTCGGTCATAAAAAAAAAAGTCATCAAATTGTGGCTTAAGTACTAAAAACACAATTTTCGTCTGCAAATTTACAAAATCTAAAATTGTTGTAAAATTGCTAATTTTTCTTATTTCTTGTGTTTCTGGTCCTAAAATCTCATCTTTTTTATCATAAAACTAAGGCTTTTGTACAAATGTTACATCTACATTTTATCTTTTTATAGCTTTTTTCTTTTTTCCTTTCATTCTTGCTGTTGTTTTTATCTGTTTTTATTTGTTTCGGTGTCCGGCACATTCTCCACCTGCGTTGATTTTAAAGTGCTTTACAAACAAAACTGCGCTTAGTTGAGTATATAATTGCAAGTTTAAAAAAGGAAAAAGATTTTATTTGTAAAAAAAGCAAATGTTGTTGTGAAAATGTAAATTTTGCAAGATTTTCAACAACCAAGACTTTCTATGGTACAATCATAAATGTTACAAAATTGCGACTTTTTAACTTAAAATTACAGCTTTTTGAAACATTTTGACCTAAAATTACAAACGATGAAATTACAAATTTTTTGTCCTAAAATCACCATTTTGCATAGAAAAACTACTTTGCAAAGTTTTATGACTTTGGTAATTTCAACTCGTGAACTCGTCTTCTATCATTTTTACCCAACATTGGCCCAAATGTTGTAAAAGACAGCAGAGTAAACATATTTTCTGTCGAGGGTTGCTCAGTAACTGATGACGGGTGCTAAAAACACTTCTGACTCTCTTCTCCTGTGTCTTCAGGGGTACAGGATTTGGCTTCTGCAACGCCATGTGTAAGCTGGCAGCGGTGCTGGGCAACCTGATCTTTGGCTCTCTGGTTGGCATCACCAAGGCGATCCCCATCCTGCTGGCATCGTCCGTGTTGGTTGGCGGCGGGCTGGTGGGGCTCCGACTGCCAGACACCCGTGCCAATGTCCTCATGTAAACCTCAGCACAGAACAATGTGTTGTTTACCAGGTTTTTTACTCAGTGTACCGAATAATGACTCATTTATGGACTATAATTTGTCCAAATATCACAGAAACAATCATTGCGGACCTCACAGTTGGGAAATTTATTTATTCATTACAAGTGATGCTAAATATCATGACAGGTAATCTTTGTTCTGCTACTTCTGAGTAAAATATCTGGTAAAGCTGAATAGTGAAATGCAGTTTTACAGAGCTGTAGATGGACAGAGAAGGATATTATGGGATGGTTACAAACGCACCGGCCAGTTTGCAGTTCCTCGTCATGAAAACTGTTGGTGCTCATCCAAGAATTCAAAGGAAAAGGCTTCTTTTAAGCTGTGGTTGCTGATAAATGAATTAAAAAAAAAAAAAAAACAACTCTGTAAATCAACAGCTCATTAAGTACCACGGGCTGTTCGACACATGCAACCCACAAATGCATCTGCCAAAGCTGCAAAAGGCTTGGACTTCCTACTTCCTACTCCTTTCAAATCCCACTCACGGTGGTTAGCTTAGCTTAGCATATTTCAAAGAAACAATATACTGATGTTCTTGTCAGAGGGTGAAGCTTCTCCTCCTCTGCCTGCCTCATGCTTTAGTTCCTGCTTTTATTCTCTTTTCTGCAGACAGCGATGACCCATGTGGCCTCAGTGCCCCCCACCTCCCCCAGGGGGGGATTGAAGCGTCGTCAGAGGTGGAAGTTGGAGACCTTTTTGACAGGCTCCTCTGCCAGACGTTCCCAGTAAACCCGCTTGCTCCATGTTTGGGTCTACCGGGTCTGTCCGGTATCGTATGCAACTCCAGCCATCTGACTCAACTCACTACCAGGGAGTGATCAGCTCCTTTCTTCGCCCAAGTTTCCTAAAACTGGGCTAGGGCGATACTGGAAATCTTGCCATTGATCCGTTCCCAGTTAAATACAGAGTCAGTGCCGATACTGATACCATTACCGATACTTTTTAGCGCTGATTGTCTTTATAAAGTTCTTAAAATCTCTTGTTAAACCACAGTGAGAGATTGTAGGTACTGAGCAATCAAAATCACCTAGGTGCAATACCAAAATAATTATGTTGTACGCTTAATTATCTTAATTTTATGTAGCCTAAATAGGAACACTAATGTTCCTTTGACCGTTAACACAAAAGTGTTATTATATTCATCTGTATTCATATAACTGTATATTAAAACACCAGTAAAACAACTTAGATTTGTTTCAACTGGGTCAAGTCAGGATTTTCATTATGCAGAAGTCTGAACGTGTGGACTAGGCAGTACAGTACTAGAGGAAAACCTGTTTCTTGTTAACCACATAAGTTTTCATATTATTTCATAATAATTATTATTTTATAATAATTTATTGTTAACCATTTTGTATTAATAGAAAATTAGATAAAATAGATAATAATGATCCTATAATTTATAAATTTTTGTTAACCCTTTTGATATTAATATAATAATTGATATTATAAATAATATAATGTAACATGGCAGTGCATTATCAATGCACTGGTCTAGTCCGTATGTTCAGACTTCTTCTGTATACATTAAAATCCTGACGTTCCATCGTTACTGGAGGTCTTCCAGCAGCAGCCACTTCCAGATCATTCCTGGACAGGAGGGTACAGAGAGGTCAGGGAGCCTGTGATCTAATTAGGGTATGACCAATTATAAGAAGGCCTCATCTGTGACAAAACGTGGCTCTGCTCTGTCTCCGAAGACTGAAATGTTCTTACCTGTGTGTGAGCAGAAACAACTGCGGGCGAACAGGAAAAGCTCTGAGGGAGCGGACTTGAGCTTCGAGTGCACTTTGGCTCCACCCAGTGGCAGTTTTGTGCTCTCGCAGCAGCTTTTTTGCTCTGCACTTGTAAAATGAAGTATGCTGAACACAGTTTGACTATGCGCAATCAAAATTTGCACATGTGAATCTGGTTGTTGGAGCTCACCCTTTTAAAATAAAATGTCCTTGCGTAAAAATAGTGTCCAAAGTTAACATTTAAAAAAACCCTAAATGCAAACTAAAAGTAAAATTGTGACACAAGTTTTCCATTTCATATGAAAAATCCACGAGCTTCATCATTGCTTGCATGATTGCGTCTGATCTTTAGGAGGAAAAAAACAAAACAAACTATGACTGAATCTGCACTTTAAAAGTGTCCAATCGCAAACACGCAACTATTCAGATCACTTGTTTGGACTCTCAGTCGGGTCCTGGTCATCCTCACAGGTCTGAGTCAAGGCAGCAGGTTCTTGAAGACGTTTCACCATCCATCCAGAAGACTTCGTCACCTTAAACTGACCTATAAGATGTGAAAGTGCGAATCAGCCGCCGCTGAAGTGAGTCATCAGTCGTTTGTCCAAACCAAGATGTTTACCTGATTTTGGTTACACAATTCAAGAAGCCGAATGGTTGTGAAGCTGCTCGTTTAGGAGATTTGAAGCTGCACTTTAACTTCCTGGATATTTCAGCAGCAGTTTGATTGGTTTGTCTGCTCATGACGACACAATCGACCCGACGCGTCGGACACCTCCTCTTTCATTCGTTGCTGCAACGCGCACGTTGAATGCACCGAAGGTTTTGCATAGGGGAAACCTGATGCTAACTCAAGATGCATTATGGGTACCAGTGAGTTTTAGAACTTTATGATAATGAAGGTTATTGTTTTCTTTATGCTAAGCTAAGCTAACCAGCTGGTGTTTTGTGGGTTTTATTGACTTCATTCATTTCTTGCTGCACCACATCTGGTACCTCTGTCCATCTTTGATCGGTATTTCACTGAAGGTTGATGATCTTTAAGCCTTTTGCTGCAATTTTGCAAAAATGACAAGGCCATAGAAGAAGAAGAAGAAAAAAGAATAGCAAAACAGTAGTTTAGTCAAAAACCGGCAACTCCAGCAGCTACATTTCTAAAGAGAAAAGAAGTTTACATTTTCTGCTTTTTACAGCCGAGACTTTTGGCCTCAGAACCCTTTTTTGTCTGAATGCTTCCTCCATCGTGTCCGTATCAGTCTTGTGGTTCCGAGCTCATCACGAGGGGCTTCGCTCTCCGTTGCAGTCTGACCTGTGAAGAAGAACCTCTGTTGGTATCAAAGTACACGCTCTTCTTTTTTGTTTTTTTTCTTATCTTCTCCAACTGTGTCATTGCCTTTGTTTGCTCGTAGTGTCTCTCTAACCTTTCTCGTGCTCCTTTTACCTCCTGCTGCCTCTGCTGCTTCTCACAAAACTCGAAGGCCTTTCTCAAATGTCGTGCCTCTTCGTCCATCTCTTCTTCCAAACCTCGCTGGAAGCTTTGCTGCTCTGTCCTGTCTTTGATCCCTCATCTCTCTCTGCATCTGTGTGTTTTTCTGCCTACAGTCATGTGAAAGGAATAAAAAATAAAAAATCAATACCCCCTCTTTTAAACCTATCAGTTTTCTGTCAAAATTTGACAACAACATATACAACATGTAACCTTTTAAAAGCAACTCCATACGGCAGTACCATCTTTGACCACATGGGGGCAACATATCACAAGAAAGTCCATGTGTTGGCCTCTGGCTAGAAGATGACATGAAATGCATCATTAATGGGAAAAAGTGTTTTTTTTATTAGACTTGGCTCTTTTGTCAGTAGCAGATCTGTATGCCCTCCAGTGGTCAGCAGAGGTATTGCAACATAGAGTGTCTTTTCCTATATGAGACATTTTGGCTTGTTCTCTATATTTATTCAGTTCATTAAGGTTTTTTTGGCTTTTGTTTGTGCACAATTCTCTTAAAGTCCCACGAGAATATTAGAACTGGGTTAAGGTCTGAAATTTGAGAGGGCAACACCTTGATTCGTTTATATTTCAGACTTTCTGACAAAAGCAACTTACACAAAGAGTATAAATATGCTAGAGATCCACCGTCATCCAGCCTTCACCCTCCAGATGTGCATTCCCAGTGATCCCAGCAAGGCATAACATTCCCTCCCCAGAAGTAAAATCCTTTCCTCTACTAAGGGGACTTTGCAGTCCAGATATCGGGGTTTATTGTTGGTGACTGGTCTCCAGTGTCTGTGGTCACCGGCTCCTTTATTCAGCTGAATAAAACATTCAAACTAAAAACAAACGCAGTGTTTCCACAGCTGCAGGACGGAGACGCCAGTCTGGCTTCAGCTCCTCCAGGTTGCTAAGCACATCAAAAAGGTTTGCTTAAAAGATGTTTTTATTTTTTTACTAAATGAATAATGGCACAGTGAAAAAAAGGTTATATATTGTTCACCTGAGGTCATATATTTACCTCATTCCAGGACCCACCAAGATCAGCTGTTTTTAAGCAAAGAAAACATGGAATTAAAAGAGGGGGTGCAACTATAATTTATTTCTTTTGTTTCTTTCTTTGTCCTTTTTCTGCTGAACAAAGAGATTAAAATATATTAAGCATCTGTTTCATGAGCTGAGATGAAATGAAAAGCCATGCATAAAGGGTCAGTTCACCCAGATTCCCAAAACTCAAAGTGCTGATGACGGACAGACTGTTCATGGTGTTAAATTACTACATTTGAACGCTCATTTGAACCCGTTCCTGATCCAAATGCGGTCACACAACCACAAACCACCTCACTTGAGTTTTTTTCTTTTTAAAAATGAGAATCTTGGGTGAACAGACTCTTAAAAAAAACCTCGAACAGACGGGATTCCTGCTGCTACGACGTCAGATTTGAGGTCCAGCCAGTTCCTGAGTGCGTCTGCACGACAACAAAGACGCAGAAGATTTAGTGATATTGTTTTAATACACGATCTAACGTCTGTCCATTTGTCCTGATTTGTTCATGACTCACAGGCGCAGCTATTTCCTTTTTAAGACGATCTTTTTTAAGACTGAAAGACCCGTGTCTGATGCTTTACTGTCTGTCGTCTGCACTGAACACTTGTGCTGAACAAACTCACTGTTACATCGGAAACAAAACCCTGCATGTTTGTGACTGAATCCTCCCCCCTTGTTGTGTGTGCTTTCTCCATTTCGGTGTCTTCTCTGTCCCCTCCGTCGGGGTGGACAGCTGTGATTCTGGGTTAAAGGTGAATGTACTGCCCTCGTGTGTCGTCAGATTTGTCCTGGACAGGTGTTTCAGTGGTGGGATGACTGTATGTGCTGCATGCTGTTGTCCAGCAGGGGTTCAGGTCGGTTTTAGTCTCTACATTAGGAATAAAATCACCAACACTGTGGCTCTCAGATTTGGGAAAAAAAGAAAAAAAAAACCTCTGCTGTTGAACAATATGTGGACGTGTGTGTAAAAAAGCGGCTACCTGTCCATGATATGATTTATTTTGATAAGAAAAGGCTCCAGCAAATGCAGTGTAAAGGTGGATTCCTCATGTTGAATAAAGAGTTTCATTTAAACTGCTGCACGTCTTTGTTCAGATTGTTTAAACCGGTTTGACCAGCAGATGGCACCATTTATGCAAAAGGAACAGACATCACAATGGGACCCCGACCAGCAACGTTCCCAGTCCTGGATTGAAGACACGTCCCACCTTCATTCTGTCTGTCCGTTTAATTCAGTTCTGACTTTAAAAAAGTGGAAAAACTGAGATGGAGAGCAGCTGGTTTATGTCAAAAAGTCAGGATTTAGCATTTAGCATGATTGCAAACAATTTTACAACAAAAAGTGACTCATTTTTAGAAAAACTCATGATTTTTGCAAAATTTATCCTTTTTTTTCAAAACAAAAATTTTGATTGTAGGACAAAAAGTTGGAATTATAAATAATTTTCCAACTGTTGTAGTTTTTGTCAAAATCTTGCAAAAAGTTTATATTTTCCAACAAAAGATTTTACTTTTAAGTTAAAAAGTCACAATTTTGGGTCACTGTGTAGCCTGGTAGTTAAAGCAGACGGACCATGTACAGAATTAACGGAAAAAAAAGAGACATATTAGAAAATTAACCAAAATCCACCAACAAAATTAGCTTTTTGTTTCACAAAAAGTCTTTGTTTTGTTTTTAATTGGTGACAGGAAAAAAAATGTGATTTTACTACAAAAGCCTAAATTTTATGATAAAAGTTGCGAATTTTGTGACTTTGAGATTTTTTGATAAAAATAATCTTTTTTTCCCATCTTTTTTTTAAAATGGTCGAGTCCAGGAACTAAAAAAATCTGACAACATGGCTGGTTGAGAAAGTAAAGAACAACTGGCCCTTTAATGGTCACCATGGCGATGATGTACCGACCACTAGGTGTTACAAAACAGAACTAATTCCCACTGACCCCCATTTAAAATGTCCAACTTTGCAGCAGAATTAAATATATTTACATGCTGGTGCAAAAATCTATAGTTTTGACTTTATATCGATGGCGCTGTACGGGGAGCTCATCATTTTTGGACCCCGTCAGATAAATCTATATTAAGCATTAAAGCTGAACAATCAGATGCCCGGTTTGATTGACAGCTAGTCATTTCTGTGATAATCTTAGCTTTAGATTTCTGAGCTGTGAATAAATATCTAAAAGATGGTAGTTCAGAGAATTTCTGAGAAGCAGGTATGTTTTCTTGCGCTTATGCGTTGAGTTAATGGTCCTGACAGACCAGCGAGACTGGCTGTGGTTGGTCTAGAAGGATCTGAGGATGAAGCTTAGCCAGCTTAGCTTAGGCTGCTTGGAGAGGTTTATTTTACTTTATTTTACTTTACAATTCTGACCCCTTTATTAGTTCTTGCTGTTTATACTGGTCTTAAGGCTGGTTTGCAGTCTATCTACATTAATTAAAAAACAAAAACAAACATGCAGCCCAACTTACAGGTCTGTTTGATTCCTACGTAGACTTAAACTTTTCCTCTATCAAAACACTGATTTTTTTAAAGTGTGTTTTTTTCACTGATGGTTTGTGATGAGCAACAATAACAACAGTAAATAATGGTCTCCTAAAGACCAAGTTTAGGCCGGAATAAATCAACAAATAAGACAAACAATTTGCACAATGTTTAAACATTTATTGAAGGACTTCAGGGTTAAAGCGCAGTTTGTCTTGAGATCAGGCTTTTTAAAAAAAGAAAAAAAACCTGTTGGTGAGAAAGACTTTTTATGAGACCCTTTGACATAAATGGGGACGATCTCTAGCGAGTTTGTCCCTTGGTTTCTCTAGTAACTGCTGGGACCCAGGCAGACGGAGGGCTGCAACTGATGAGGGAGCTCCTTAGAAAAACTCAGCTGTACTGGGAATGTCACTGCCCAGTTTACGTCTTACACAGCTCCACTGGTGTATCTATAGTCTGAGATATATTTGTGTTCAGACATCAGAGTCATGCACATATGATCGTAGAAGCTTTATTATCCGCCCCCTCATCTCTAAGTGTGGTGAGTCACCTTATCTGGTTATAGTCTGGAGAGAAAATGTGACTCAGCAAGAATGAAGAGCTCCGTTTGAATAAAAGCAGCCACTTGATAGATTAACTCTTACATAGCTTACATAAAAGGCTTTAGAAGACAGTTTTGTTTCTTTTAAATCAGAGTTGCATTGCAAAGAGTTTATTGAAAACAATTACATCGTTAATTTTATCAACTCTTCACTAAACACTAACTAGCTACATTCAGATTGATCGTTATCGTCCATTTGCTTGCCAAATAGTGATCCCAGCCACCGTCCAAAGTCGATTTGAAACTGTGTTTTTCTGATCAAACAATCACAACCAGGTATAAAGTGAAGGAACCCCGGATTGTGAGGAAAAACAACAAATTCAAGCATAAAATACCGTACTGGCTGCTAATATCCAATAGCGGGACAGCTCGTAGCATGTGCCAGAAAAACAGCTGATCCAGTGATACCGCCCTAAAGATTTGTGACGTTCGTAGGTCGTATTTTAACGGTAACCAACATGAAACACCACAAACAGAGACAGAGAGGAGGCTAGCTTTTACAGATAACGGGTCGGCTGGATCCATGGATTGTATAAAGGAAACAGGACAAACCATCTGTGATGTCATCAATAGGTTTCTGAGGAGCAGCTCTGAAGTTTCTCCATCCAACTCTGCTTTATCTAAAAAATGAACCAATGAGCACCTGGAGGTCAGATGGGACATGTTCACCTCAACTTCTTTTAAAAATCAAGACTTTTTGTCATGAAATAAGATTTCATTTCAGTTTAATCAATCTGTAAATCATCAGCTTTCAGAACTTTTTGACTGTAAATTACATCTTTAGTAAAATTGTAATTTTTATAAAATTTCAACTTTTTGTTCTAAAAACATAAATTCTTGTTGTTTAAAAGGGGTGACTTTTTTATTTTTATGTTTTTGTTGCAACATTGTGACTCCAAATTACCCGACGGCTCATTTCCAGCGTTGGCGCCACGTCTGCGCGTGCTGTGTAGCTGAGCTATCCAGGCCATTATTTCCCATGATGCACGACAACGACGGGAGCCGTCAACTCCACAAAGGTCCGCTGTCGGCCATCAGGCCGGATTGAGGTCGGCCTGGTTTCACATCTTGAGCGAACCGTGCCAGGGCTCGTTTGGAACCGGTCCGAGACCACCTCTTCAGCTGGGTCCCGGTTCTCTTGTTTGGTCCGAACCAGAGTTCGTTTGCTTGTATTCACACCTCCGAGCTCCAGGAGGAGCAGTGGCTGGACTGGAACCCTGGACTGGTGAAGACTGGTAGTCCAGTTAATCTAGTCATGATCTGAACCTAAGGTGAAGTCTAAATAATCTAAATCTCTTCTTTTTTTTTAACTATTTGCTGCATTTTAAACACATGTCCGTTTGGCGTTTGGTGGTTTGGTGACAGCACTTAAGCCTATCGTACAGGAAGTCAGGGTTCAGATCTGGGTTGCATCAGGAAGAGCATCCGGCGTAAAACTTGTGCCAAACTCATCATGCGAATCACACTGCAGAGGCCACTTCAAATAGGAAGCAGTTGAACACAAAGAGATGCTTCCTCTCTCGACAACAGAGACATTTCCTCCTTTCACAGTCGGTTTCTTTTATGCCAACATTTAGGTCTCGATCAGACTGATGCGCTCATACGAGTAAAAAGTACCACAAGCACAGTGTCAGGCTATTTAACATTTTAAAATGCCGTTTAATGGAGACGAAGTGGTTTCTGGAGCCAGACCCTGATGGTTGTCGGAGGATCCCGGCGTTTGGGCTCTTTCTGGACTGCTTCAGTTTAACTTGCTGGATTTACCCCAGCGGATGGATCACTATTTGGCAACTGAAAGGCGACCGTTGCTCTTTTTTATTCTAGTGTTTTGCAAAGAGTTAATAGTCATAAAACTGTTTATAGACCCTTTTTAAGGTTGTTCTCATTGTGAAGTGATATCTTTGGTCTTAATGAAGCAACTGATCAGAACAATTTCTGTTTAAAACAACATATTTTTCATTTTTACTAACATAGTTATATGTACATTTTCATGACACTCACGGAAACATTTAGGCCTCATTTTATGATCAATATGTATTTCTTTTGCATCTAAAGTTCCCATCCATTTGAATTACAGAGACTTAACATAAAAAGGCTGACAAACTTAATATGATGCACATTTGTCAGGCAAATGTAAATGAAACAATTAAGAATGAGATTTATGTAATAATACCTCTTAAAGACACAATGACAGATGAAAATGAAATCTAATCTGTTTAAAAACCTTAAGAACCAGTGTAAGTATCCACATTAAGTTTATTAGCCTGCTTATGTTAAATCTGTGTAATTCAAATGTAATTGAATGGTTTTTTTATGCAAATGAAATTCACAAATCTTAAAATTCGGCCTAAATATTTCTGTTTATTTCACAAACAAGCTCACAAGGAAAACATTCAAAACAAGTTAGAATAGTAAAGGACAAATCTATTGCCTGTCTGACGTGAACACATTAAAGTTAGTTCCTCTCTTGGATTCCAGCCACAGAGAATAGTTCCTCCTTTTAATCTCTCTTTTTTTTCAGTGGGCCTCCATCAGACCGATATGCTCAGGGTGTTTCCTTTGAAAGTCATGAAGTAAAGCTTGGAGCCTGCAGACTTGGACATGACGATGAAGAGGAAGGGGTCCAGGCAGGCGTGGAGGCAGCACAAGCACACCGCCACCTTAAAGTACACGTACAGACTGTCCGCTCCATTCACAAACAGCTGCACGTAGTGGAGGAAGAGCAGGAGTCCGGCGGGGAGGAAGCACACCAGGAAGATGGCGAACACCAGCGAGCTGGCTTTGATGTACCTCGTCCAGTCGTAGTGCGATCGGTTGAGCTCTTTGATGATTCGGAAGAAGCACACGACCGTCACCACCAGCGGCACCAGGAGGCCGAGCACCGTGAGAGCCAGGTTGTAGAAGAGCAGGAAGGCGTGGGAGCTGTGATCCAGAGGCAGGACGTCGTGGCAGGTGGTGCGGTTCAGCTGAGGCAGCCAGTAGCTCTGCTGGACCAGGAGCTCCGGGACGATGGCGGCGCCGAACACCCCCCACACGCCCAGGCTAACCCAGGCGGTGCACATCCTCTTGGGGAGGCTTTTGTAGAGGAACGGGCAAACCACGGCCAGGTAGCGCTTGATGCTGACGCAGGCCAGCGTCATGGCAGAGCAGTACAGGTTGCCGTAGAAACAGGCCGTGACCACTCGGCAGGCAGCCTCCCCGAAAATCCAGTGGTTTCCGTTGAGATGATAGTGGGCCTTGAAGAAGAGGGAGAGGAGGAGGAGGAGGTCGGAGATGGCGAGGCTGCTGTAGAGGATGGCGGAGGACACCTTCCTGACTTTAGTGGCGAGCAAGCACAGGATGGAGACGTTGGCCGGGACCCCCACTGTCACGATCAGCATGTAAATGACGGGGACAACGAGAGTGCTCAGGGAGCCGCTGAGGTACTCCACGGTGCTGTTGCTTAGCAGGTGCAGAGCTGGAGGGGTGTCTGTTGAGAACGGAGCCTGAGTGCCATTAAGGTCACACTCTGAAAAACTGACGGGTTCCCCTTTAAATACCCTGGGAAAGACCCTGGGAACTGTAGAAACACGGCCCTGACACGGTGCTTTTGTTGTTCCATTCTCTGCAACAAAAAGCAGAAAGATGACGTTTATCAGAATAAAATCCACATCATTGGTTCACAAAATTAGCACTCTTGAGAAATCTCACTGCGGTCTTTTATGGGTAATTCCTACAGCTCATCCAAAATGACATCATACTTTCATTTATGCTCCTGCGTCAAAGCGACTGAATTCGTACATACGCTACGCCAAACCCAGGCGTACGCCTCTCTCCAACTGTAGACGCAAGAAATGTGATCGTTCTGCCTGGTCAATTCTTCATCTTTGTACTTCTACTACGTCTAGTGGTTCAGCACTGCCCTCCAGTGGCTGCTGGTGTAATTACACATTGACGAAAACATCACTAAACACCAAAGACAGCGAATCAACAATGTCGAAGCCTAAATCTGGTCAGTTTGATGTCATGGAGCTGCCAGTCCAATCCTGGACCCTGATCCTATAGAAAACACCAGAAATGCTGTTTGTGAGGGAAAGAAAACAGGAAATGCAGCAGAACTGTGGCACGTAATCCAACGTTCCTGGACTGGAATACCTGTTCACAGGTGATTCCATGAACACGTTCCCAGAAACTGCAATTATGCAACTAAATATTAGTTCAGTGACTCACAGGAAACATGAATCTACAATTTTTTCTCAGTTTATGCAGTAAATGTTTGAGTTGGGAAACAAAAATGAAGAAACTTTCCAATATTCCTCTCTTACCCCCACTTTCTGTAAAATAAACAGTAAACAGGTATCTCGATAGAACGGAGCCACATCTAGGCAGATGTTGGGCCTCCTCATCCTCACCCATCAGAGTTGCCAGGCACTGCAACCAATCAGAGCGACCGACAAGGTGACGCATTCAGAGCGACAAAGCAAATGGAATCCAGCGATTGTTGCAAATACCTGGTTTGCTCAAACACTCAATATCAGCCGTTGGTTCTGCAGCCGGACAGGTGAACATAATCAGGCTCAGGCTTCTTCTTCAGTTGCTTCCTTCATCGTTGGAGCAGGTTTATCGCACGTCTCCAACCATTGGTAAATGAGATGGACCTCCACCACCACAATCTCTACGACGCTGTCACAGAAGTTCAGGTCTAATAATCCAGTTGATGTCAAAGCCGATTGAAACCAGCATCCAGACTACGACGTCTCAGCTCTGTCTTCAGATCCTCTCAGAGACTCTCTGATTGGCTCCTCAGGACTATTTTAGCATAATTAATGAGCTTTAACGGAGGGTAGCTGGACGCACCTGCTGAGTAAATTCCTAGATTATTAAACGGCAGCAAATCTGATAAATTATTCCTCATGGTTTGATTTGGAATAGGAAGAGCAGCGTTCCTGATGCATTTGGATGTCATGGAAGTGAATGAAAGTGTGAGTGGGAGCTCTTAAACTCTTAAACACAAACTGTTGGGGCTTTTTAAGTGAACAGTTTGTTCTTCTGATGCATGAAGAAGGCATGTTTGTGGGTTCGTAGAAACCACCAACTCTCCTTGTTTGGCCCAGTGACAGGAGTTTTGCAACGTTCTTTAGTCGACTTGTACGGACTCACAGGTGTGTTGAAAATAATACGTAATGTAAAAGTCATCGCTTAAAGTCTTGTCAGACTTTAAGACTTGTTTATTTTCATGTAAATCAAACATTGATTCTGATGTTCATGCAAAAACACTTTAATAAATGTTCTGGTCTCACCCAAAACTGCTTCAGTTCAAGTCATTTTAGACTTAAATATTTATGCGGTTTGGTTTGACTTTGGGAAGACATTTTTTAAAATGATTAAATCAATTTTAACTTTAAAGGAAAGGAATAAAACCTGATGGTCACATCAAACAAAAAAACAAACCAAAAAAGTATCTATTTATTGAAAATCTGCACATTCGAGGCTGTTAAATGAGGCCATGGTTGACACTTAAAAAACTTAAGTTTAATTGAAACAGCATGTTTGCTCTCAGAGTTCCAACGTTGAAACGACTTCTTACCTTTGTTCTGAAGAGAACCACTTATGAAGAGAAGGAGAAGCAGAAAAACCACAGGTTTCCTCATGATTTTGTCCTCGGTGCTGAACAGAAATCTGCTCACAGATAAAAATCTCCCTCTTCTGTCTGAGAAGCTGTTTTCATCTCATCTGCTCTGTCTGGTCTCCTGAAGTCACACTGACATCAGCGCCCAGCTCGCAGGAATGTGCTGCTTTCTGTTTTGACATGCGTGGAGGCTACGCCCCCCCCACCCCCCCACCCCCCCACCCTCACCCAAACACATGATCTTTGTCCCTGCTTTATGAGTCTTCTCATCAACACCTCTCTAATCTCTGTGCTTTTATGTTTCATTACTTCCCTTTTTGTTTGTTTTTTGTTTTTTTTGTCTCAC
>JBAMYA010000004.1:1654506-1667484 GCA_037176975.1 Arrhamphus sclerolepis
TTTAAGGTGGAATAACTGAGGTGGAGAGCAGCTGCTTTAAGGTGGAATAACTGAGGTGGAGAGCAGCTGGTTGATGTAAGAAAAAACCTGATTTACTAAATGTTTGCAAAAGATTTTACACCAAAAGGTGGAAAACATTGAAATCATCCAAAATTTGCTATTTTAATTTTATGTGAAAATGTTATATTTTCCAATAAACAAATTGTAACTTTAAGATAAGAAGTCACAATTTTGTGACGTTAGTGATTGTACGATTAAAACATCACGATCTTTCAGAATTAGCAGTTTTACAACAAAATTAGTTTTTTTTAAATAAAAAAAAAATAAATAATTTTCCTTTTAAATTTGTGATTTTAGCAGAAAAAAAATTGGTTTTAGCACAAAAAAGTAGATTTTATAATAAACGTCACAATTTTTGTGAAACATTGTGATTTTTGGACAAAAAGTTTAAAAGTTTACAAAATAAAAAGTTTATTTTCAAAGAAAAAAAAATTAATTAAAAATTTGTTACATTTGTTATTGTATGATAAAAAATCTCTCAAAATGTGAATTTTGACAAAAAAAATTTGCATTGTTTCAAAAAAGTCTGAATTTCTCATTTAATTTGTGTTTTATAAGAAAAGAATATTCGGATTTTAGTACTAGTCTCAATTTTATAATAAAGCTTCCACATTTTGATAAATTTGAGATTTTATGGCAGAATTTCTCTCTTTTCTTCTTATTTTCTTTGTTAACTTTACGACTAAGTCCAGGAATGAGCAGAAAATCTGACAACGTAGCTGGCTGAGGAAAACAAATAATAAAAGTAAAGAATAAATAGCCCTTTAATGGTAACCATGGTGATGATGTGACCCGGGATGAAGTGGAGTTTGACATCCCTTTCTTAAAGGGAATATGAGAAAAAAAACGGGCAACATTTCTTTTTTTGAGTGCATTTATTTGTCAAAGTTCATGAAGCGGTCCAAACTTTGTGCTGGCACGTTTTGAATGAGCCAGATGTGGATCGGGCAGGGAGATGACCCAAAGAAGCAAAGAAAATCGAGACTCGGCCACGCATGCCTGGTGTGGTGGATATGTGGCAAGGTTTAGACAGCTAGACCTTCTTCGCTGCCTGGGGTCATTTTTCTTGGTTGAAATGAATCCCCCAAAATGTAGGTGGGATTTTAAAGCTAATCTATGAGACAATACCACTTCTGACCACATGGGGGCAGCATACAGCTCTACTGAACTAAAGGAGCTGCTATGATTGGGGACAGTCCGGTAAATCTTGTGATACCACTTGGTCCCACCAGCATTGCCCTTTATTGAGCCCCACACCAGGAGCTTTTCAGCCCACGAGTGGTCAAAGGTGGTATTGCTGCATATAGTGGCTTTAAAGGAAAGGAAAGGAAAAAAGAGAGTCACGTCTTGTTTAAAAACCCTGGGGGAAAGTAACCTGTCCAGCCATCGTCAACATTATTCACTTATTTATTATTTATTGAAGGTGTGTCCAGTGGAGGCTTGAGTATCCCAGAATTCCTTTTGCATCAAAAGCAGAAGTAATAGCAAAGGAGGAAGCCATTAGAGATTTTGTCATTATGTGACAGAATGTATTTATAGGATGTTTTGTGAGTATATAGTTCTTCCAGCTGTCTCCCCAAGGAACCATTTCCAGGCTCTGAAGACCTGAGACCTGAGGCTGGATCAAATCTGCAATACAGCAATGGTTCTGAGAGTCAGGACCAGAATTTTAACCGGAAGCCAATGAAGAGACATGAACTCTTCTGTTTGCATGGGTTTTCTAAGCTTTGTTCCTTTGGCCCACATCAAACTTTATTAAAACCACGACTAAAATGCAAAAGCATAAAAGTCATCAAAACACACATCGTATAAAGTCTGGACTGTTTTGTCAGCGGACTACATGGTCCATTTTAAATGCTTATTTCCGTTCTGTTTTACGAATGCATGTTAGCCTCCTAGCCAAACTGTAATGCTATCAAGTTCATAAGTATACTGCTGTTTTTACTGCAGAAAGTCCAAACTGCATCCTCTCATGGTCCGAACTACGCTCTCCGCGAGACATGTTTGCTAGTATGAACTTCCAGTTGGAATTGAGAATCAGCCACTGGCTTTTTACACAATCGATCACTGCAGAAAACCCACCGCACTGCAGTTGGTTCATTATGTTCTCTACTTGTAGAAGTGGGAGGGGAGGGTACCCGACCCGTTTCACCAAATACACTCTTTGTGACTTGAATGGGAATGGTTGGCCAGACTAGAAGGATCACATCACTCTGGTCTCCAGAGAACCTGAAGGGTCTATGACAGGAACCAACCCAGAACCAACTTCCATGTGGCCCAGCGTATGGTTCGGACAAAATAAATGATTAAATATATAAAACCAGAACCCTTCAGACACTTATACATTGATGGTATAAATTCCCACGGTAGTATGGACTATGAATGCAACACTAGGTAGAATTAACATTCTGCGAACATGTCTGTTTTTTTTTTCTCTTTTGATATACTATTTTTAATCTCCGTTGGGCCCAGAGGGGTGGGCTGCCATGGTGCTGCGCAGCGCCTGGGGAGCAGGTGGGGGTTTCAGGTGCCTTGCTCAGGGGCACCGCATCCATGGATGTGGACGTTGGGGAAGCACTTGTTCAGGCACCCCCCCGCCCACATCATTGGTACCAGCCGGGGATTGAACTAGCACCCTTCTGGTTGCCAGTTCTCTAGCCGGTACACCACAGAACCCAATCCCAAATCGGAAAATTGACAACGAAAACCGTAGATTTAACGTCACCTGAACGGAAAAGTACACGTTTATTTTACCGTCACATTCAATTTCTGGCCTCGTTAATTTTTTTTGGTCTGAAAATCTGGCCCACATTAATATGTAATCAAGTAGCCCTGGTCTTTGATGTTGGTTTCCATGAGAATTTCACATTTTGACAAGCATTGGTGTGTTCTGCCTCTTCACAGTCTCAGAAAGACCCGATGCTGGTGGAGAAAATCATGAACGACCTGGACTCGAACAAAGACAACGAGGTGGATTTCAACGAGTTTGTCGTGCTGGTGGCCGCCCTGACTGTCGCCTGCAATGACTTCTTCCAAGAGCAGAATAAGAGTACAAAGTAGATATCTGCAGAAGTCCAAACTGTAAAGCAAATGTAATCCTTCCTTAAAAGTATGAATAAGTTGTAATTGATTTACAGACGAAATATGATTATGAGTAAAATATCAATGAGCAAAGACACCAAATTATTGCAGTCTGTATTCCTTCATTCATTGTTTCTGTATCTTAAAAGAACAACTACGCTCCCATAAGTCATCCGCGGTGTTCTTATTGTCATTGAACTTGGTTGAATTTGCTGAAGACAACATTTAATACTTGTCACTGTTAATTAATTCAGTGGCATTTGCCTTTAAAACTGCGTCAGTCCATCCCGAAAAGCCTTTGTCTCCACAGAAACCCCAGCTGAGGCTCCTCTTGACAAATTTAAAATGTCAAATGTGTAACATCTGATATTTTTCCTGATTGCGCATCGAGCAGGAAACATGTTTGTCCCCCGCTGCCTCATTTCTTCTCCCCAAGGATGAGTTACTGCTGCAAAATAAGAGTCATGGAAAAGTGCACAGGTTCACATGCCAGGTGCTCACCATGGTCTTGAAATTAATTAAACAATGAAAAATTAAATTAATTTGACACATAACATTTTACAGTGTCATTGTTTAATTAAAAAAACAGTTATGAGAAAATCCAGACTACAGCAGAACTGCAGTGGAAATCATGGCAGAGGCCACGAACCTCTGGATCCCACTGGGAGTCTTGCTCCACCTTTAGCATGACCTCAGCGTGACCTCAGTGTGACCTCAGGTTTCACATTTTTGCTTGTGAGCGCTGCCTGCTCAGCTGGAGTTCTCAAACATTTCCAGATCATGTGAATTTTGTGCAGTAATCTGCTTATTTAAGGACATATTTTTTGCCATGTTTTGCCATTTCTATTTCTATCTTTCTAAAAAAGTACTTTTCTACTTCTAAATCCAACCTGGTTGACATCTCCCCGGAAACTCCTCTAAATTCTTTACAGGCTGACTGAAAGGGTTAAAATAACGCTGATGTACAAGCCAGAGCTGGAATGCCTAGAAATGAGATCTGTGGATGAAATTAAACTCTTCTTAAACGATTATCATGTTTGGAGAAAAAGGGGAAGCTGGGTTGCTGGGTTGACCAGCGATCCCCATTCTTCCATCTCAAACAGGCCCAGTAACCCTCCCATTCACTGCCATTACCACTGGTAAACAACAGTGGGGCAGGGACAGGTTTTATGTAGTAAGTCATACAGGGGCCCCCCAGGAGCCACTTTTTGAAACAACCAAGCTAATAACACTTTGGATCAACAAGTCGTTTGCTAACGCCTCTACTTCCCTAAACGCCACTACAAATGTGGTGGTCTCTGGTCATCCACATGAAGTTTCTTCTGCACCTGCTGGCTCCTGGAAATCAAAGTCAAATCCAGATGAATCAGACTAAGTCTTTGTATCTACAAATGCTACTTTCTGTCGCTTTAAAATTAAGGCCCAGGCTACACGAAGGCGTGTCCGTCAAAAAAGTGATCGGACACGGAGCCGACTCAAAAAGTGCAGGCGTCCACATGAAATGCAAAATGCATACAAATCAGTACATACTTCAGCCCTTAGATGGCGCTCAACTGAAAAAATAAAGAGCATGCAGCTCTAAACCGAAGAAGAAAACATGGAGCATGTGCAGAATCCTACACGGTGTAAATAAACAAAAGAAGATAAAGATCCAGTTGGGGGGGGGGTTGGAGAGGTGGGGGTTATGGCTTCATTTCCATAATAAAGGCTTCATTCTCCACAGGAAGATGCTCAGGATTTTGGATTTATGCACTCTGGAACCTGGCTTCAAAAAGACGCAGTTTCGAGCTGTGAAACGGTTTTGTGTTGCTGAAAGGCCGAACCGGGTAGAAACGTCCTCAGCCCAGCACATACACCCCCCAAGTATTAGTTGTAAAATAATGACTAAGCTTTTTATTCTGTAAAATGTAGACATTGAAAAAGTCAAGTGACAGTTACTGAATACAATAAAACTGAAATACTCAAGTCAAGAACATGAAAGTCCATAAATCAACCTTTTGGCAGCTTTTGTTTGCGTATGAACAGCAGTGAGCGTAATCTTTCCATCGCTGGAAAGCTCTCAAGGCGTGACTGTGCTTTTGGGAAATTACTTTGTACTCAATCTCGATGATGCACGGCGGTCCCATTCCTCAATGGACCACCTGGGTCCAGCAGCTCCAGCCAAACACTCTTGACACGTCGTCCCCTCCAGCAGAGACGCTAATCTTCTGAGCTCAGGGAGGATGAGAGCAGCCGGGGCTGGAAGGGTTTTCCTCCGTAGGTCCACTTCCCAAAATACCCGAGCAGACATTTAATTTGCAGTGACATTCTCCACAGTGACGTGGGGGAAAATTATTGGAGCTAAATACGGTGGCAAGCGGGATGCTTTTATGCGCGCAGATGGTGCCTGCAAAAGCCCTCACAGTTACAATGCAATTTGTGTGTGATTGGTTGCAATCGAGCGGGATAATCACCCAAGGGAAGATGCCATGGAGCAATTATGTTTTCTTTGTTGCATTTATAAAAGGTTATAATCACTTCTGAACGTCATTCGTTAATTTTTAATGGTGGATATTTATATTCACACCACTACAAGTGCCATCTTCTTCCTCTCAAATGTTTGTGCAGTTTTTTTTTCTATTTTCTGTCAACGTCATCAGCAAAAAAATAAAAAAAAAATAAAGTTTGAATCATGGACTGCTCAACTTTTACTTTCCATTTCAATACGATCATCCTATAGTGTGAGGAGAAAATGTCAAATTATGCACAATTACGTGACAGTTAAGACAAAAATGCTTGTTTTTGATCTTTGGCAGGTTTTCAGACAGCAGGCAAAAATAAGTGATGATGTTTTGAACGTATAAATTCATGACCGGATGAATGCAAGAAGAAAGAAAAAAAGAGACAAGAAGGGCCTGCATGTTACATCAGGTGTAGAAAAACCCTAATGTGTCTTCATTACCAGGAACAGCCTAGTAAAAAATGTTTCCAGAACTTCTCCAAAAACACACACCTGTCATAAGCCCCAAAAAAACCTCTGGATCTGTAGGGTGGTGTTGACTCGTGCAGATTGGGTATGGTGCAGGCTCATCATCATGGTAGGGCCCATAATACCATCACCATAATAGGATCCAACTCTAGGACACTGTAGGACCCAACATCATCATGGTAGAACCCAACATCACCAATGTAGGAACCAGCATCACCATAGTAGGACCCAACATCACCGTTGGTATTACCCAACATCACAATGGTAGGACCCAACATTACCATGGTAGAACCCAACATCACAATGGTAGAACCCAACATCACCATGGTAGGACCAACATCACCATTGTAGGACCCAACATCACCATTGTAGGACCCAACATCACCATGGTAGGACCAACATCACCATTGTAGGAACCAACATCACCATGGTAGGACCCAACATCACCATTGTAGGACCCAACATCACCATTGTAGGACTCAACATCACCATCGTAGAACCTGTCTCATCCTAGTAGGACTCCACATCATCATGGTAGGACTCAACATCATCATGGTAGGACCAACATCATCATGCTAGGGCCCAACATTACCATTAGTACTATCCAACATCACCATGGTAGGACCCAACATCGTGATTGTAGGACCCAACCTCCAAAATCACCATGGTCAGACCCATCATCACCATGGTAGGACCCATCACCATGGAAGGACCCATCACCATGGTCAGACCCATCACCATGGTAGGACCCAACATCACCATGGTAGGACCCAGCATCATCATTTTAGGAAGCAAAATAGTAGGACTCAGCATTATCACGGTAGGACTCATCATCACCATTGCTGCAGACTTTGAATCAGTTACGCCTCTGATTATGATTGCATTGGCTAATGCTACCTGAGCAGCCACAACTCCCTCCCTCCCTCCAACTGATTGGTCTTCATTGACTCGTATAAGTGTTTGAATATTGTTTAAGGAAGTAATTAAAAATCAAAACATTTTGTATTTAGAAACATTGCTACATATCACAGCTCAGACAGCTCTTCATATGCAAATCTGCACATTAGCAGACGTAAATCAGGATTTCTTCAGGGTGTGTGGTCTGCCAGGACAGTTTCTCCTCCCGTTCCGCGTCTTCCATCCAAATGTAGCTGCCACCTGTGATGAATGTCTTTCAAACATGCCTCAAGCATTCATCTCCCACATGCTGTCCGTTACCCTGGTTCGTCATTTTGTGCGTCACTGTTTGTTTCATAACTCCTCATCAGGAGTGACCTGTATGCATGTGCGTGTGTGTGTGTGTGTGTGTGTGTGTGTGTGTGTGTGTGTGTGTGTGTGTGTGTGCGCTTATGTGTGTGTGTTTTGTCGTACATACGCAATCGGTTGGTGACGAGGAATCAAATACCAAGTGGAGCTTGAAAAACTTAAGCAGTGTGTATTAATTAAATGTTATTACAGGATATCTGAGGTCTATCTACATTGTTGTTGTTTTTTTCTGAGTGTGTGTGTCTGAGTTGGTTGCATGCTGGAGGAAAAGGTGCACAAGCCAAAGAAGACGATATAAAAGGAAATTACTGATATTATTTCCTGGAATAAATCAGGATATAACTGTCTGAAGCTTCAGCCAGTAGACTGGACATGTGATAGTAATAGTAATATAATTTTGTGTACAGTACATCTGATGTAAGAAGAAGCAAAGTACATGGAAATTAAACTTTCCTTTCCCCTAGCTTGTTTTTGAAAATGAAATTATATAGTTAGTCTCTGAGTGATAATCTGAACAGAAAAGGTGTTAATTGTTAAAAAGTACAGCTTTTGAATATTCTGGTTTCCACCAGAATATGTTACACCAAACATATACAGTTAGTTCTAAAAGTATTTGGACAGTGACATATCCTTTAAAATTATTATTTTATTCACCACATCAACACATTTGACATAAAATACTCCAGATGTGATCAAAAGTGTAGACCACGTGTCAAACTCAAGGACCACAGGCCAAATCGCTCCCTCGCCTTTCTCCCACTTCTTCAAGAGACCACAACAGATCACTTTCCACTTTGGGCATATCAGAATATTTATTTCTCTGTTTTATTTTCTGTTTTGTGTTTGTTTGTTTTGTTTTTTTAACTTAATGCCATATGTTTGCTTTGTGTTTGTTGGTTTTTCTCTTGGTGTGATGATCTCCGTTCTCAGTTTTGCAGCATTTGCCTAAAAGTCTACATTTTGACGGTGTTGTGACTTTTGAAATCCATTGTTGTGGTGTATAAATGCAAAATCATGAACTGTCAATGTCCAAAAAGTTCTGCCCCTAACCAGAAAGTCATTTGACTTAAGGAGTATAAAGATGCCACCACCTTCCATGTATAAGGCACCTAGTAAAAAAAACAGGAAGGTGCTCAATAAAGATTTTTTCAAAAATGCATAGACACTTGGTTATTGACAGGCTTATACTATACCATATAATATATTATGGAAGTAAACAACAATACCAAAAATGCATTAATCAGAAAGGAATCGTTTATATTAGTGACAATGAAATGCCAGCAGTCATTTGGAGAAGACGGGTTCAGTTTAGAAGGGCAGGGTGCTGAACTTCCCAAAATAGCCTGAATTCAGCCAGAGGCGATGGGTTTGTTGGCATGGTGGAGTTAATAGCATTCAAGACCTCACTGGTGAATCTCACTGAGATAATTATAAAGGAGACATCGAGTGTTGACAGGATCTGGATACATGTACGGACCAGTTTGGGATTAAGTTGATGCACAGACAGCTATTTTTATCTACTAACATTTAACTAAAGGAAATGTTTTAACAAATGACCAAAGTATTATTAAGCTGTTAGTTCCACTGGGATGTAAGATTCTTGTTTTAAGGGGGGCAGAACAGCCATATTAATGTTAAACTAAATATAAAATAATAACAGCCATGTCTCCCAGGCCACAGTCTTTGTGAAGTATCGTACAAATTTTGGTTATTTCTGCAGATTATTCAGATTAGCAATGAACAGGAAATTCATCCATATATTTATTAATGGGCTAGATAATTAACTGCATGACTGGTGCTGTTGTCTGAAAACAATGTCCAAGCAACATAAAGAATACAATGATGATTAGGACTTGGTAATATATGCTTTGTTGGATCAAGACTTTGTAAATGAGAAAGGCTTTTAAAAGACTTCTAAAATAAAGATGAGTCTCCACTTTAAAACCACTTCATATAGAAATAACACATTTGACCAACTGTTGCATTGTTGTTCTCAAACTGCCTCTGCACACAGTTGATTAGCGCTACAACCAGTCAGAGCAACAAAGATGGTAGCATATTCAAAGTGACGCGACAGGAGAGCGTTGTTGCCAAAATAATGAAAATGGAATCCAACAGTTGTTGCCATTTTTGCAAGAAGACTTAAAAAATAACCGACGTGCTCAAAGACCCAACCAATATCTTCAAAAAGCATAACCATTAGCGGGCTACAGCTAACATTAGACAGATATACATAATCCTGTTCAGGTTACTTCTTGAATAGCTTCCTTTATTGTTAGAGCAAGTTTACCAGATGTTTCTTACCATTTGTAAATGAAATGGACTTCATCCATCAATTTTCACCAAAGTCCAAGCCTTTAATTAGCTGTTGATGTCAAAACCGATTCAAACGACCGCTGTTTACCATCCAGCCAACAACGTCTCAGCTCTGTCGTCAACACATTAAGTCCTTTTCAGAGACTTTACAAGGATAAACTGATCTGATTGATTAATCAGATCAGTTTCATTAATCAATTGATTAACTGATTAATGAGGTCCAACTGAGGGCAACTAGACAGACCTGTTTGGGAAATTCAAATTTGCTTGCAATACATCTAGATTTTAAGTCTAGGATCACGTAGCATTACCAAATAAGCCAGACCATCCTCATAGGATTGTCAGTGGATCTCTTTTGAACAAAGCAGATCTCTTCACCCCTACGTGATCAAAACAGAAACACGTAGCATGGCCTAATTATGTATAAGAACACTATGATCAAAATTCAGATTACAACTGTCATTTGACTGTAAACACATTTTAGAAAAAAAAAGTTTCTCAACATGTAGAGAGGCGCTAGTGTAGGTCGGTCAGGGAGCGTTGCTATAGTTACAGCTAGCGGTGTTGTTATGAACAAGCGTCAAGTTGTCACATGTTGTGGAGTACATAAGAAAATACAGTCTATGTTTCTCATCAGCTTCCTGCTCTGGTAAACCAAGAGAAAGAAATTCTGATCCCAACAACTTCAGGTGTATTTTTGGCTCTGGGTCGGTATTCTGCCCCCAAGTGGAGACCTCCGGTATCACTCTAGTATCACACGAATGTAAGAAACTGAAACTGACATTTTAACATAAAAAAACAAAACTCCTTTGTCCTGCTTTATGCAACTTTAAACAGGCCACTGTCAAAAAGTTGAGTTTAAATAAGAAAGAAATCATAAATGGGACTTTGGACTAATTTCATCAAAGAAGACAGTTTGATGGATTTTAAAAACTTTCTTGAATGACAATTTCTGTCAGTTTTCAGTTTCAGTGAGCTTGTTCTGCAACTTGTACAAATTGTCTACCTTGTTCTACTTCTAGAGGTTAAGAGATTAAGTGCAGGTAATATAATTTAGTTTTTTTTTAATAATTAAGAAGTAAATACTAAAGCAACAGCTTTTATTGCAAAGTTAAATATGAATGAATATGCATGCGTGATATTTTGAGGCATTCTGCAGTTGTGAGTTTATCCGCTTCGGGCTCATACTGAGAAACAAATTACAGGATAATTTCCTGCCAGAGAGTCTAGACTCAAATGTCAAATTTAATTTTCTCAGTTTGAAGAGTGAGACAGGAGTTATACTCGTGCAATCATCAAAAGCAACACGTCAGTCCAAAGCAATATTTGAACTTTTTCATTCTGCAGGAGGATGCTATAGCTTCAAGTGGTAATTTAAAGAATTGTGGCACGTTACGGACCCCTGGCAGACCTCCATGACTGCAGTAAATGAGTTATTTACTCTGGACTGATGGGAATAGCCAACAGACCATGTTGAGTTTGTCGTGGAGCGAATGCATCATCAGTTTGCTCATTAATCACATCGCTGAGCACAGAGGGACAACATAGGACAGAAGAAAGCATGATTATTGTATATGTGTGCTCATGAAGTCAACAATTTGTTTCTATATATATATATTTCTCTCTCCATGCCACTGGGCTCCTTTTGTTGTTGTTATTTAGGATAAAATTATGAAATTGCATTAGTGAGATTCACTTGGATGTTGTAGTTAGGGTTTTAAAATAAACAACGATTTATTAAAGAAAAATAAAAAATTCTGACTGTAATAATCAGCAAATACTCCCCTTTGGAGTTTTTCTTGGCTTCCTGAAAACTGACATGGGACAGTCATCCGGGGCCGATTGTGAGAGCTTCTGGACGGGGAAGGACTCACCCCAAAAGTCCCCAATGACAACAGAAAAAGTCACTAGATTTGTAGATGCCATATATTAAAAAATGTAAAAATTAAAAAAAATAAAAATTCATTTGATGTGTCTGAATACTTACTGAAAATCGTGATAAAATAGTTAAGTTGGCAACACTACATTTATCAGCAAAGGTTTTGTGCATTGATGTCAACATATAAAGTGCTGAGTCATTCCACAGCAATGGGGCACAACCATAGGCTGTAAATACTACCAACCATCCGGTCACAGAAAGACCCACAGACAGAATTTTTTAAAAAATTGAAAAAAAATTCTATCAGCTATAGCTATAACTATCACTGTAGAGACCAAAAACAGTTTAGTATCAGACTGTAAGTTTAATTCTGCTGCAAAGTTTTTAACATGGAGGTCAATGGGGATTTGCTCTGTTTTGAAACCAGCACTTAGTGGTCAGTGGAGGAACTGCAATAAAACATACTTCCTCATTGGGCTTCAACCCGGATGTGGGATGGTTGCCACTTGGACACAATATCACCATGGTAGGACCTGCAGAAGGAGAAGACACAGAGACAACAGAAGATCGGTTATGCTAATGCTATGTTAATGTTAATGCTATTTAGATGATCTGGAATAATCTGAGACTGAGACAAGAGAGACAGGGTGAAGATACTCAGTGTACAATAGGAGTCCCCCCCAACAGCCTAGGCCTATAGCAACATAAGTAAAAGATGGTCTAAGAGACTACAGAGGTAAAAGGAGCCTAACCTCAAATGTAAAGAGGGGCTCTGCCTCTTGGACTGGGTCTTAATACATACATTTAAATCTGAGGGATGGGAATTGTATTGATGACAACTTTTACTTAAAAAAATAAATTGAAAAAAACAAGTAAAAAAAGCACTACTTCTTGAGCAGAGAAGATGGTAAGTATGTTGATGTGCTGAACTTCACAAGAGATTCCAGGCTTTCCTGTCACTTCAGGAAGGAAAAGATCAGCGCTGACAGCAACATGAGGGCTGATCTTGTCTACTGATCTTGGAATAAGAGAAGGAAGCCACTAGTGCAGGGAAAAGACCAGAAAAGCAAAACCCCAGATTAGAGTCTAGACATAAATATGGTTGTGAATTGGTGCTGCGCTAACAACGTGAACTCATTTCAGACGCATAGCAACACTCCCATCGGTTGTTGATACTATTCAGTCATGGGATGGCACATTTTGCATGAGACGAGACTGAAGACTGACAATAATATTAAAAGTGCACCAAGGAAACAGTCCAGTGCTTATTGAATACTTTATTTATTCATTTTTGATGTACAGAACAGAACATCCATGTAAAGAATAACCTGAACTATAGATAGATAGATAGATAGATAGATAGATAGATAGATAGATAGATAGATAGATAGATAGATAGATAGATAGA
>JBAMYA010000004.1:1667584-1684452 GCA_037176975.1 Arrhamphus sclerolepis
AACTGAGGTGGAGAGCAGCTGCTTTAAGGTGGAATAACTGAGGTGGAGAGCAGCTGCTTTAAGGTGGAATAACTGAGCAGGAGATCAGAAGTGGTGTAGTGGTTCTGGTCCGTAGGCCTGTAGTTTGACACCAGTGACTCCAGTAACCTTGAGGACAGACCAGCAGTTCTACTTGAAACAGGTTCCCCAAACTTTAATCCACAACTTGAATGAAGCAGGAAGGAGGTTTGGTCGTCCGTCTTTAGCTCAGGAAAGAGAGCGAATTCAGGTAACTTGACTGGATCTGTTCACGAGTCTTCTGTTCGTCCTTTTAAATAAAACTCCAGGAGTCGGTTGGACGTCAGCCTGTAGACCCAGTATCACCTCAGAAACTCATCTTGGTTCCTTTGGGACATCTCAGGTTCTGTTCTTTGGACATTTGACCCTTTTCTTCTCATTAGACTGGACATGCCATATAAAACTGGCAGATATGGATGTCCTGGTTCTGGTTCTGGTCCAGGACCCTCTTGTCACCGCTGGGCAGAAATGAGCCTCTGGCCGAGCTGCTCCACCAGTCCCATGAATCCTTCTCGTCATCCACGGGCTGCAGAGCTCCTGATGAGCATAAATATTCAGCATCCAGCTGTGTTTAGGCTGAATCTGCTTCTTATTGGTCATTTTTCTTCTTCAGTTGATCTAAAAACTGGCTGATGCCCAGACAAAAGAAATGACGATGCTGCAAAATGGAAATAAAAGCTGAAGGCAACGATTTCCAGATCCCATCAAGCCATCTCCATTCTTAGTGGAACATAAAGAACATATCAGGCTCACTTTAAATGAAAATCACACTGGAATGATGCAGCAGCCTCCGTAAACCTCGATGAAATCCCGCTACAGTCTCTGAACTCGAGGTTTCAGTTTCAAGTCAGGTTTAGCTCCCCACCACAGCTTCTGAGCTGGGTCCAGGTCCAGACTATGTCTTGTTGCTCGATTCTGACACCAGCTTTAGCTGTCACACAGGTGGACTCTGGTGCACAGAGGAGCTCTTGGTCAACACCACGATGAGCTTGAGATACGAAACAAGCACCTACGGTTGCAAAACAAGCCCACCACCGCCGTGCTGGACAGTAGGGATGAGGGTTTCTGCGGTTTCCTGGCATGAAGTCACATCTGTCTGCAGGACTTTGTTGCAGAAGTCTTGCAGTGCGTTCAGACGCAGTTTTGTCAATGGAAGTGGTTTTAAGAACTTTGGAAGGAGATCTGGCACCCTTCTCTTCCAGCCCTCTGCACCAGTAAAAAAACCAGTGAAACAATCAGGGGTTTCAATTAAAAACAAAAAACAGCTAATGACACCTCTGATTGGTTGTGAGTTTGTCCAATGGTGTCCAGGAGCAATGTCTTCTGTACGTTGTCTCCTCCCTGGAAATTAAAGGAGCCAAACTTTCCACATTTGTTAAAAAAAGGCATGTACATAATACAAACAGTTGCAAAAATGTAAATATAGTGAATCCAAATACAAATAAAGAACTTTTAACATGTAATGTGACATATGTTGTAAAGTGGAGAGCAGCTGGTTTATGTCAAAAAATTGAATTTTTTTTTTAAGTGATTTTAGGTCAAAATTTTGAAATTCTACACCTGTTGTAATTTTATGTCAAAATGTTCCAAAAAGCTATTTTCCAAGTCAAATTTTGTGCCATTTGTCTTGTTTGTTGAAAAAAAAAGCCTTGAGCTTTCAAAATGTGCAATTTTATTACAAATTTAGCTTTTTAATTTAATAAAAACAACATTTCTATTTTATTTTATTTTATTATATTTTATTTTATTATTTTTTATTTTATTTTATGGGAGAAAAAAATGTGATTTCAGTACAAAAGTTTAAATTTTATGGCAAAAAAAAATTTTGAAAAAAAATGCCATATTAATAAATGCCCCATTTTACAGCAAAATATATATTTTTTTAATTTGAGATCATTCAAGAAAAAAATCTCTAAATTGATAGAAAATGAATTAAAAAAAAGTATATTACCAACAAAAAATGGAACTAAGTTTAAAAGTTTAAATTTAGTCACAATTGCAACATTAAAAAGATTTTTTTTAAAGTTTAGATTTTTCAAATTTTTGCAATTTTACAAAAAGTTCTCCTTTTCTTTCTTTCTTTCTTTTACAAAAAAGTTATATCATTAAGGTCGTGATTTTTATGAAATTTAAGATGTTATGACAAGAAAAATGATTTAGGCCGAATGTTACAAAACTTGTCAATTTACAACAATTGTTTTAATTAATTTTTTTTGGAAATGTACAAGAAAAAAGGGAGATTTTTGCGCAAAAGCCTCAACTTGATGATAAAAAGGAATTATGTGAAATTTGAGATTTTACCACAAAAATACACTTTTTAAAAAATTAATTATTTATAATATTACGATTGAGTCCAGGAACTAGCAGGAAATCTGACAACATATAGCTGGCTGAGAAAATAAAGAATAACTGTCCCTTTGATGGTAACCATGGTGATGGCATGACCCATGAAACAGAGATTTACACCTCTACTCTAGAAGCAACAAGGGGGTACTTAGTATTGCCCACATGTTTTTCCCTCTTTTTTGGTTTCATTTTTATTACATTACTAAATAATCTCAGGTGTTAATTTGAAGTTACATTTGTCTAATGCTAAGAGTGATTAGAATATCTTTACTTGACCTTTAAACTTTTGCACATGACTGCTCAGGTGTGTAACCTAAACAATTAACTGATTGATCACTCAGAAAATGAATCATTAATTGGAATCTTCCTTGGTTCAAATACCGTTTCATAATCTATAAAGATCGATGTGTGTTTCTGTCCCACATTCACACGTACACACACGCACACACACACAGACACACACACCTCCTAGACATAAATTTGAAACTAATACAAGCCTGAAGGCAAGGTGCTGCAGACAGTAAGTGGGTTTTCATCAAGCCTTCATTACTTTAATAACATTATGTCTAATTCATCACAGCCGGGCTTTAAATGACCCCCGGGAGTCCCCGCGTGGCCTCCTGGGAGATTAGAGAGTCCCGTAGGAGAGACAGGACTGATATAATGTTGGTGTGATGGGAGGAGGAGGAGGAGGAGAGAGGGACGTGGACGGCAGCCAATGATCTGCGAGAGGAGAAACCAGAGAGGAGCTTTTCTCAGACACTTTCTCTGCACGGACCGACGATGGGAGCGCGTCACAGAGGATGAGGAGCAGCCAGGTGGTTCGGTCCATTTAGGCTATTAGTTTTATTCATTAGTTTCATAGATGCGCGCGTGTGTGTGTGGCGGGGGGGTGGCGCAGACCATCAGCTTTTTTTGGGTGGATTATAGCCTGAATATGATGAGGAAACTGGAGATCCTTCACTAGCGGAGGCTGAGGAGGACCCGCGTGAATTAGACCTCCATCCATCCATCTATCCATCCATCCATTCATCCATCCATCCACACCTTGATGTCCTCAAACGGAGGTTTGCGGAGAAGAGAGCGATTTGCAGCCGATGCCCGCGCGCAGGCGGCCGCGGACGACAGGGAAGGTGGTACCCACAGAGTCGCGTCTTCGGTCTGGGCTCAGGCTCCGGCATGGGCTGCGCTCCCAGCATCCACGTCTCTCAGAGCGGGGTGATCTACTGCCGAGACTCGGACGAGTCCAACTCCCCCCACCAGACCACCACCATCTCCCAGGGAACCGCGGCCACGCTGCACGGGCTCTTCATCAAGACCGACGCGGCCGAGAGCATCCCGTCCGTCATCGCCTACCAGAGCCGGCACTCGCGCAACAACTCGTGCCGGGACCGCAGGGACAACAGCGGGGGACACGTCCGCATCGAGGCCGAGACGCAGACCAGCCACGCCAGCGTCAAGGTACAGTGAGACACACAGCAAACAGCGGCGTGTTGACGCAGGCACACCTCCATCACCGGGCTGGACGTGACAGGCGAGCACGAGGAGGCCTTTTTGTTTTGTTTTGTTTTTAATGTCATCAGAGGAGGCCCGAAGCTGCGGGTCTGCTCACATTCATCAGTCTGACTGAGCTTCATTCAGTCAGGCACGAGTGCACTAAACATGATCAGTGGCTTTAATATCCGAGACGCAGACACAGTCGGGCCTTATCTGGACCAGATGTTGCACATTTCTGAGGTTAAGTGGGGCAGCTATGACCCAGACAATAATACGGCTTCTGGGGGTGAGTTTTTGCAGATTTGGCCCACGTGAAACAAACTGAGCTAAAGTTGAGTCCTGGCAACCTTTAACTCAAATGTCTCAGATAGCCAAGAAGGTTTGGCCCGAGCTTGGTCCACATCTGCAGTTTTCTTCATACCGCATTCACACTATGATTTCAGGCGAAAGATGCGCAATCGTGGTAAAAAAAAAAAAGAAAATGTTCCAGCGTAGCTCAAAAACGGTGGTTGTAGATCTCACGATGAGACGGGAGCAACGATGAAAGATGGAACCGACAGATGTCAGCAGTGTCAGACATTTGGAGGAATCGTCTCAGTGTGACGGCCTGTTGCTGCCTCTACGATCTCTGTCACCTCTACGATCTCTGTCACCTCTACGATCGCTGTCAGCTCTAGGATCTCTGTCACCTCTACGATCGCTGTCACCTCTACGATCTCTTGTCACCTCTACGATCTCTGTCACCTCTACGATCTCTGTCACCTCTACGATCGCTGTCACCTCTACGATCGCTGTCACCTCTACGATCTCTTGTCACCTCTACGATCTCTTGTCACCTCTACGATCGCTGTCACCTCTACGATCGCTGTCATCTCTACGATCTCTGTCATCTCTACGATCGCTGTCATCTCTACGATCTCTGTCAGCACAGTAGCCTAGCAACAACAGCGCCAGAGACGAGAGACTGAAATACACTCGATTCAACGTATGTTCAGTCACGCAGGGTGACAGGATGTAGATGAATTATCTACCGATTTCAGGTCGTGCGATGAGGCGTGCATTAATCTGATCAGACTGTGAAAATTGTACAGTTTGAACTGTACTGCGATCGGCACTTAAATACTGACGGTCGGTAACATTTACGTAAAGATGTGCTTCTAGTTCTTCCCCAGCGGCTTTTCCGTACAAGTAAAAAAATCCCGCAAATCCACGTCCTTACATACACGAAACCGGCTTTCTGGAAACAAATGTTGAGCTCGACGTCGTCTACGTAAAATGTCACATGACAGGTCAGTAGCGAGACAACCACAGAGGACGAAGCACAGATGAAAGTGTGCTTGTTAAGCACCAACTCATTCCACCTTCTGCTCTTCGTCTCAACCAGTTCAATGTTGTCATGTCGACAGAGTTGAGTGTTTGGTCGTGTTGGACATGTAGAACTCAATTATTATGTCACTAGAAATTCTCAGACGTCCCACTTGGTTACAGAAAGCAGGGATGTACCTTACAGACACAAGCGGCCTCTCCACTGTTGCTGCTCTGGGAGGTGGAAAAAAGGGGGGATCTGAATTTACGCCTTTCCAGAAAACATCAGTTACGCACACGCATGGAGACTGGGAAAAGATGGAAGAGTTCAGCAAATAAAAGCGCTTTTTGGCTCACATTTGTCTTTGAATGTTGCTGCCAAAACTTCCACCAGATAAATCCAGAGATGCCCCTTAAGCATTTAAGACCCCATCTGGCTCATAGAACAGACGCAGATTCCCAAAGATAATGAACTTTGGGAAATGTTTGATTGCAGTGGCGGTGCCATAACTGAACCGTAAATGACAAAAGTGGCCCAGATCAGGCCCAGATGTATCGGCTATCTGGGCGGACGAAGGTTGATCTGGGCCCTTTGAAACAAACTGGGCTTAGTAAGAGGTTGGCAAGCTCTTACGTTGTTAATAAGGGTCTAATAAGTAAAAAAATAAAGAAAAGAATCTGTAATAAATACATATCGTGACAACAAGAGAGATATTACAAGGGCTAAAACATGTTACATGTTGGTCTCAAATCAGCTAAAAGTGCAAAATGGGTCCAGGTTTGTCTGCAGGGTCCATGGGGGTCCTACCTGACACTGAGTGGGGTCTAGCTGGGTGTTAGATGGGACACAAGCGGTTAGTTTTCTAATAAGGGGTAGATATTGTTCTAAGTATACGGCACAGACGCACATTGACCTTTTTTCATCTCCCGTTTAGAATTTAGTCCACTCGCATCCCTCATGTTCCCCGTATAGTTGGCTGAAACCATATTGGATTGAACTTTTTATTTTGTTCATGTATTGAATTAACAAGGACAGACTGTAATTTTGTGCGCCAGTGTATCCAGACGTGTACATCAATAGTGCATATTTTGAACCAAATGGACAGTAAATTATTATGCAACCACAGTGGAACAGTTGGAGTTGTGCAGTTATCCAGCTGTCAGGCTACAGACAGAAACCAGGAAGCTGTTTTAAAGGTTTCTTCTTCATTACTGACTTTAGCTGACATTTATTTAAAAACATAAAATCCAGCTATTCTTTTCAAGGAATACTTTTTTCCCTCTGTGCTTTATTTTAGTGTCCGAAGTTGCTGCCAACTGAAAAACCTTCAGGGAGCACCACCCGGACGCTCTGTTTAGGGTTGTCTTGGTCTGAAAAATATGTAATTCGGTGAAACAATTAGAATTGCAGGGCTCTGTGACATCACAAACCCAGACCGAAGTTGAACAATTCAGTCACATTCATTATTACACAAAGCTGTAGCGTACATCTCAAAAAAGGCTCACCACGTTGATGGGCATTTTAGTTTTTTGCTCTCATAGATTACTGACCATGTCTTTGCTCCAGATAAGCTATCAAAACTGTGATATTTTTCTAATGAATGAGTATGCATATCTTTGATTTTAAATTATCTAGGGGGAAAAAAACAAAACCAAACTCTATATATGATCATTTATTGAATATTTTGAAGAATAAAAATAATTGCATAATTGACATGGGTAAGGTTTTGTTGTTTTGAAAGACCGTTTCAGTTAATTTTCCACTATTGCCCAGCCCTAACAACACCACATGCTACCAGTTCTCCATACCTTCTTCAACCTTTTCCCTCAAATGGAGATTTGGCCTCTTTCTGCAATTTACAACATTATTATTATTGTTGGCTAAAAAGTGCAACCTATCTGATAATTTACTGTACACTTGGTACATACATGTACAGTATTTCCCTGTGTTTGACAGTATCTTTAACCATTCCTCATCACTTAGTTCGTATCCCCGCACCAGATGGAGTCAGACCCCCCCATTAAAGATCTTATAAAACAGAGCTGTTCTGGGTAATTGCAGAAATTGCATCACTGGATTCCCATCATCAGTAAATTAGCCTTCGCTGATACAGTGTGTTGTAAACCCAAATGCATTTCGCTTCGAGTCTTGTGTGCTTTAGAGTAAACCTTGTTTACAGACCATCATTGTTTATCACGAACTGCTCCGCGACCCCAAGCACCAGTTCCCACACTGTCAAATGAGGAAAAATGTGAATCCAATTGGTTGGTTTTCAAGCAACAAAGGCATTGTGCATCAGAGTGCCAGAAGTCAAAGGATCATCTGCGGTCGCATAAATTGGGTTTAGAGTGAGTTAACCCCACTGGATCTGTTAATAGCACTGGTCAGTTTGGAGGTTTTCTTGAGAGCTGACAGACATCATGTAAGCAATACTGGTAATCTTATCAACTTTATCCTCATCCCATCAAGTAACAGACAAAAGAAGTATTTAAACTTGGAGGTGATGGAAGATGCTGTTGGTAGCTGCAGCAAGGACAGAGCTCTGTCAGCTGTCATGAGCTGGATGATTGTCAGTATTTATTGGTTTCTTCCCCTGTCTATGATCAGGTAAATTCACTCAGGTCTCAGTCATTCAACTTTATTTATAAAGCACTTTAAAGAACAACAAACATGGAGACGACTAAAACTGTCCAAACCTGTCTTTCACCTGGTGAAATCATAGACTGCAGAACAGTACCTGGACAACACCTCTGTGATGTCACCCACAGGTTTGTATCGTTCAATCGATCAATCAACCAATCAGTCACTATCACTTACAAGAAAATGTATATCCTCTGCAAGATTAAATTGCAGAAATATATGTCCAACTTAGTTTTTTTTGTCAGCTTTTGACACTACCTATTAGTATATATCAGGAGTGAAAGTAGTTTTAAATTCCTGCCAGTACTATTATCAAAACCCTCATCTCTCTGTCTCACTTCATGCATTTTAAAATAGCGAAGTCATAACCCAAACAAATAAAAACGTTTCAGTATTCTAGTGTAGGCTACCTGTAGGCCAATGGAGTAGGCAGGAATCAAAAACACTTGACAAGATGGTGAACTGTTTCTTTTAATTGTGACATTGATAAACATCCAGAATACAAGTCTCTAAGAACAGATCATGAGGTCACGAGCAAAAACTCAAAATGTGTAAAACGTCCCATTAAATCAAACGCACTGATCCCCATAGCAACCGGAAGTAGACGTGCATGCTCATGAGCAGTTTCTTTTCAGAGCCGTTCTGTATCGTAAATAACATGAAACTCAACTGTTTACTCTCCTATTGATTTTATTTGGGACATTTTGCAACGAACGTAAAGACATTAAACATGTGGTACGCATTTCGAAGACCGAGTATAGAGGAGACCACCGTGCTGTCTCCAAGGGGGGGCAGAAGAGAAGGAGATCGAGGGAGATGCTCGGCCAAAGCTCCGTCCAGCATGAACTAAATCACAGCACAGACAGTTCAGAAACAAACTGGAATGAGTTAAAATGAATTTTTAAACGGCTAAAGTAGTTTTCAAGAGTGCTGATCTATTTTCTGACCCAGAGTACGGCCCTGAATTGAAGGTTTTACAGCAGGCAGCCGCCCTCCCGTCTACCCAGTACTGCGTACAACAACTGTGATGAAGCAGGGGCACCGCCAGCGTTTTGGGCCCCATGACAACAACCCCCTAAAAAAAATGCATAAATTCATGTAGTCTACGTTTTCTTGCGCATTGGGAAGAGCCCGTTCTGTAGTTTTATGTCATAGTCTAGCCTATGTGACGCAGAATCGAGTTACTAAGCCTAATGAACGGTGTAGTCTACATTTGAATGGACTCCGCATCGTTTCAGCAGAGTTTAGTATATCAGCTACGATACCAGCAGTCAGAATGAAGGTTGCAAACTCATTTCTCTCTGTGTGTGGACAAATAATGTCTATCTGTGGACAAATTAAGTCCAGTCAAGCTATCCTGCAGCAGGACTCCGGGGGATTTGAATGATATGTAGCCTGAACTCATTTTCATCCAGCAGGTGAAGTCAGACGTCAGCTAACGGCCAGATTCTAAAATTTAACTTCCTTTTGAAAAAGCCAAACAAAACTGGGTGACCAGTTGTCGACCTTTCTTCTGTTTTTCTTCTCTTTCTTTCCTCTCTTTGCCGGACTTCAGCATCTTGCTTCTCTCATCCTCTGCTTCTCAACCAGTGTTGCCAACTCCTCGGTAAAGAAAGTCGCTTGTTGGCTGTTTTAAAAGTCACTAACTGACGTCATCACCTAATTTGCAGATTTCACAACTTTGCATGTCATTGTGTGCGTCTGTGAAACTTTAATTTGCGGTGTGTTTTTGGCACGACTAAAAGCATCTGAAGTAAAGATTTAAAAACAAATAAAAAAGGATTTTAAAATGGGATGCGAGTGACGTCGAGCAGATTCATTCTGCAAAAGTCGAAAAGGATTTAGAGAATCCTGACTGCATCACAGCAGTCAGCTGAACTGGTGCATGAAGAGAGGAAACATTTAACTTTCGAAAGTTACCTCAAATAAAAAAAAGGGCTTGTTCTGACAACTGCAGTAACTTAAAGTAATTTAAACTTTAAAGTGTCATCTATCCTTTAATAATGTCACTAAGACAGTTGAGGAGGGGTTTCACTGTCTGTCAACAGTTTTTTATCCAACCAACAACAATCAATAAAAAAAGGCAGGAAAAAATAGTCAGAACAATTGAGCTTTGAAGAAGACAGACTTGAACTCAGTTACCACAGGATTAGCTTAAAGGGACACGCTGTAATATTTCAGGTTGTCCAACCTCGGGGAACCAGTCGCCTCCTGAGCTCCATGAGCCTCTACTCGCGCTATAAATATAATATAGTGGCTACGTAGCTATATCGCTAGGTTAGCTTGTCTTCATTTTCAGTTGTTGCTGGCTGATATTAGCATTGAAGTAATCGATCTAAAAATAAAAAAGACAACATCATAAGTTGTCTTGCAATGGACATATGTGACATTTTTCCATCTAAATTACTAAATGAAAACAACAACTATTTAACAAAACTAACCTCACCAACTGAGAGAATACTGCTAGAAGTTGTGTTGGTGGACGACTTCTCTGTTTTCTGGATCAATGACAGTCTTGGGAAAAGGAGCGAGATAAAGAATGGATGCAGTATACGACCTCACCACTAGATGGGAGAAAATATTACACAGTGTCCCTTTAAATTTGCTATTTAAATAAAGTTAACTTTAATTGAAAGTTGACTCTAATAAGCATGATCTTTCTTTCTTTTAAACTTTCATTTATGATTCTATACTTAGTTCCCAGTGGTTTCATTTCTTAATGTCCAGTGACAGAATGACACATATATCACAACTTTTTCCATGTTGTTGTTTTTCACAGTCAAAACAGTAAATAAATAAATAAATAGAAGGTTGATAAAAACAGGGATAAAGGAGTGCTGGAGGCACGTCGCACCTGTTCCAGCAGGTCCTCCACTTTCCGCTGCCAGCTCTCCCTGGCGCCGTTCAGCTCCTGCTCCTTGCTTTGTGCCAGCTGAGCGAGTGCTGAAGCCTTGTCCTCTTCGTGCTCCTCTCTCAGCTCCTCACGTAGCTTCTTGCACTCCTGCCTGCAGAACCAAACAGCAAACACATTTTCACCAATGTTTCACTCAGTCAATGTTTCACTTGATACTATAATATTATAATATAATTCAAAAGAACCTGCAATAAAACCTGAAAGTTCAAAAACTGAAAAAAAAGAAGAGGTTTGTTCATATACATTTGAATAATTAATTATAAATTGTTCAAGAGAATACCCATGTAAAACTGCATGGAAATAAGAGACTTTATGAGCTAAAGAAAAAAAGAGAAAAAAGCTTTGGCAGTTTGCTGGTCTGGTCTCATTAAGGTGTGCATTAACACAATGCCAAGAAAGCAAAGGGATCTGCAATGATCCTGCGCAAGCAATTCTGGCTGCCCATTAATTTGGGAAAGGTTATACACCCATTTCCAAACCATTTGGAGTCCATCTTTCTACGCTCAGAAAGATTATTCACCAGTGAAACATATTCAAGATGGTTTCTGATCTTCCCAGGAATGTACGACCCAGTAAGTTCACCGTAATCAGACCGTGAAATGCAAAATGAAACTGCAAAAAAAGCCAACAGCTAAGTCTTACACTCTGAAAGCTTCTGTTAGGATATTAAATGCCAAAGGTGATCACAGGACAGTTTTAATTGGCTTTTTTAAAAGGATTGCCAGGAGAAAGCTTCTTCTCTCTAAAAAGAACATGGCAGCACAGACCAGTTTTACACCACAATACTTCCAGAGCTATTTCCTTTAGACAGACAAAAAACCAACATGGAGATGCTCATCCAAAACGATGGTGCCATCACAAACATCTCATAGGTGCTGTCAAACACCCAGGTGGAGGGGTGATGATTTAGGCTTCTCTTGGCAACCAGCAGTATTTGTGAGTCAAATTAGAGACAAGAACGTGACCCAGACCAGGGTGGTGCCTTCATGACCCAGTTGGACGCTTTTCAAGACATTTTCAGAGCGCTGTGTCCATGCTGATGTGCGACACTGACAATGTCGCTTCTTAAGCTAATTCTGCAGCTACTGAATCACACAGTCTACTTAGTTTCTTTTCATAGCTTCTATTTGTCCAAAAAGTCACATTTGTGTGAAATCTATAGCTTTATTTAGATCATTTTAAGACCTGCTAAAGATCATAAAATATTTATGTCCTTAAACAAAAAACTTTAAATCTGAGAGAGGATTCACTTTCTTTTTCATATTAATGTAGATAATTGTTCTTCTGTATGCTACAATACTGTCTGACTGCTGAGAAACAACATGGTACCGGCTGTGGCTGTTTGGGAAAACCTTCAAATGCTTCTCAATGAAATTACTTAGTAAAAGTATATAGTATAACCTTTTCTTTTTCTTCTTCTTTTCTTTTTTTTTTACAAGTCTCTGTAAGTTTATGACCTGAAACGTACGCAATGACTGACTGACTGACTTATGAGCACAACAACAAGTCAAACCTGAGACTCATCCAGACGTTCGATGCAAATGTAAAGAGTGTAATGTCCCCTAAAAGACAGAAATAAATTCTCCTGTAACACAGACATTAGGAGCTCTTCTGTGTGACCATCATTCTTTTAAAACCTCTGCTAACAGCTCTCTGCTAAGCTCTGCAAAGCTCGTGTGTCTGTGGGTTTCCAATATAATAGCTGTGTGGGAGTTGAAATGGCAGCTGTTAAATGGAGTATCCAGGAAAACACATTTTTAGTCACTCAGAGCTAGAAAGTGTGAGACTGAAAGGCACATCTCACAAACACACACAAACACACACCCGCGCAGTCTCACAACAGACGGTCACATTCATGACACGCGTCACTATTACTGCAGTCACAGACGTCACCACCTCTCACACACACACACACACACACACACACACACACACACACACACACACAGACACATGCTGAAGTCTTCTAATAAGCGCTGCTGTATAACATCTGCAGGGCGGGAAGAGAGATGAAGGCAGACAGAGTGAGAATGAAAGACGTGATGGAGTGGAAGAATGGAAGGTTGGTGGAACTGTCGAAGATGAAAGAAATATCCAGAAATGTGGGATAATTGGCTGGACTCTGGGGGATACAAGGCACACAAACTCATTTAATCCATCTAAAACCTGGAGATTTTCTGGAAAATTTTCCATGAAAAATGTTTCTTTCCAAGCCACTGAAGAAAGTAGAAAGATATGTGAGAAGCTTCTGCTTTTATTTGAAATGACTTACGCTTCCTCATGTTTGCTATTAGCAAAAAATTAATAAGAATATACCCATATACAATAGTTTCCCATAAAAACCATTATGCTGTGTCCCTCCAAGCAGAAAGTATAATGGGTTAGTCATAACATCATCATGGACGCTGGACGGCACGTAGCGAGCGTGCTCAGAGACAGTCTAGTTGTGTACGTCATGATAAATATCCAGCGTTGCTGAGCGTCAGCCCAACCTGAAATAAAACTATTAAAAACATACAAACAAAAAAAACAATTTGATATCATTCAATGTTATAAATTGTAAGAAATTCTTCAGGGATGATTTTCACCGATAAACATGAGATCTGGCCACATTCTGACTTCATGCACTTTAAGCAAAGAAATTTCAGAAATATCCAAAAGCTCAGTCACAGCATGAGATAGTTTTGAAAGCAGCAATGGTGACATGAAAGACATTGATCTCCAATGCAGCTTGTCATAATCTGTCTGATGGGATTAGCGGAGCTGTACATGGTAATGAGGGTAATTAAATATTAGCTGCCCTCCTGTTATTTACCTTCTCAATGTCAAACCACAGAGTTCAAACATAGATTCTCAAGTGAAAACGTCACCGTACCCAAAGCTGGCTGACGACATCTTAAACACAAACACCAGGAACGTTTCCTGTGGGAAATGCAAATTCTGACCCTGCAAGAGCTGACTTTCTGAGACGACTAGCATTTCAACGACACATTTAATAGGTGTTTCTAATCTAACAACACAAGAAAAGGGAAAGATATTACTAACTCTTCCCCTTGATTTTACAAGTAGTGAAGATGGTATTTGATGGAGCTTATTCATATTATTTCACTTGTTTAAATCCGTTTGATTAAAGTGCTGTTTCTACAGTTTTAGTACATACTGTTTTCAGCTGTTTTTATTATTTTATTTGGTGTCATTACATTTATTTGCTTGTTTTTATTGTTGATATGGGGATTTTTATTAGTTTTAGCCTGTGCAGCACTTTGGTCAACTGATGCTGTTTTAAACGTGCTATAACGTGCTATAAACTTGACTTGTTTTAACAACAGCTGAAGTTTGAAACCAGTAACAGTATGTACACTTGTTAGGTTAGACCCCTTTATTCCTTCAGAACCATCTAAGTTCTTCTTGGCACTGATGGTAAGAGATTCTGGTCCAAACTGAAACGATAGCTTCATGGAGTTGCTGCTCAGCAATGATGGCAAACTCATCTCAAAGAAAACTGCCCTCATGAACTGAGAATAAAAACTGTTCTGTTAAAATCCCTCTCTGGAAAAATGCATTAATTGATTTCATATAAATGGAAAAAAATCATTTACTTCAATCAGAAACCAAGATACCAGATTCTGCCAAATCTGACAGAATGTGGAACAAATTCAAAAATTCTTGAATTCATAATACGTATCATCCCACAGATGATCTGCGATCATTATTAAGTTTACAAGTTAACTCCTACACATAGACCTTTTTTCTTTTGCCAGAGAAACCTTTGATCATCATCCGTGTAACTCGGGGGTGGGGGTGGATATAAAAGTCGTGGTGGTGGTGGGGATTGGAGCTGGGGGGCGGGGGAGGTTGCTGCCTTCTCTCTGCTGCCTGTGTGCACGGCCGTGGGAGCGCTGGATGGGACAGGCTGGCCCATGCTTGGGGGTTGCATCAGGGCGCTTCTATTCTGTCCTCGGTGTTCCCAGTTGGCACTGGTCTGGGACGCCCGCCTGCCCGACGGCCACATTTCCTGGGGGTCACCCTGAGGGGCGTGGTCTGTGGCTGGAGGCATGCTTGTGGGAGGGCTCCTGGTGGTGGGGGTGTGGTGCTGGCAGCTGGGTGTCCGGAGCCACCTGTGGCCTGTGCTCCCTTCAACGCAACATTTGCAAACCAAACAGTTTAAACAATTCTCATTTGGTCCAAACTGCCATAAGAAGACACGCTCACACAATCAGAGCAGCCGCAGCCTGAACTGTTGAAACAAGGAAAGATGTTCACCTTTTTTAAACCCAAATACCATCTGAATGTCACAGCTCAAAGTGAGACTCATCAGACCAAACATTTTTCCAGTCTTCTACCGTCCAAAACTGGTCTGTGTGAATGGCAGTCTCAGTTTTCTGAGGCGTGGTCCTCTGCTGCTGTAGCCCTTCTTCACGAAGGTTCGACATGTTGCGCGTTCAGAGATGGATTCTGCATTCCTTGTTACCTTTCTACCATCTTGAACTAGTCTTGCTGGTTCTCCTCTCACCTGGGATGACAAGACATTTTCATCCACACAGCTGCTGCTCACTGGATATCTTCTCTTCTTGGGACCTTATTCTCTGTAAACACTGGAGATGGTTGTGGGTGAAAATCCCAGTAGATCAGCAGTTTCTGAAATACTCAGACCAGTCTGGCACCAACAACCATGCCACCTTCAAAGATAATAAAAAAGATACCTCTTTTATTTAAACCCAGTTAAAATTCTCTGAACTTCAGCAAGTTGTCTCGACCACATTTACATGCACTGAATTGCTGCCATGTAATTGGCTGATTAGCTACTTGTGTTAACAAGCAATCACGCAGATGTACGTGGAGCTAGCTAGAGAATGGACAGACTCCTGTAGAAGAGAGAAGCTGAAGTAGATAAAGGATGATTTAAGGACAAATCATATCTGCTGTTAACCAGAACAAACTACTGTATCATCACAGGCCATTTCCTCTGAACCTCCTCTGCTCATCTGACAAACCTTCTGTGCTCATTATGAAAACAGAGATTAAAAGTAACCTTCTTAATTCAGGCAGCTCTCTAAAGACAGCAGACACAAGACCCGAACCATCAAACAGATGGATGTTCTCAACAGAACAAAGAACAATGTGGAGAAAGATAATGGAGGCTGATGACGAGCTTAGCAAGGACAGCGAAGGCTCCGTATAACTATTCTCTTATTGTTCTATTGTTTTTTAATTTTATTTCAGTAGGATTCTGAGTTTTTAAACTGAGTTTAAGATTTCGTACAACTTTCCTGAAGTGGCCTGTGTAAGTTTGTCAGCACAACCAACTGAAAACTCTCCCTAAGCCGTCTGCAATGCAGCCTCTTCTGTCATTTATGTCACATTACAGCAGTTATTGCTTTTATTTGCCACACTTTATTTTTGTCGTTTCCACCCTGAAAGTGCTGTAGAAATATAATGTACAATGACGGTGAAATTACCCCGCGCACTTATGAAAATAGATTTCTGGTGGAAGGAAGTCTGTGTTGCAAATACCTGATGTTTCTGGAGAGCTGTGACGCTAATAAAAACTGCTTGGAAAGAGGGAGCTGATAGATTGAGGTCATGATGAAAGAGGAAATTCAAGATTTTTCTCCTCTTCTTGACACTTTGACTCTATTATTGGGCATTTTAAAAGCATTTCCTTATTTCTAAAGAGGAAAATTAATACAATTAAATCAGTTTAAAATACATGTTTCGCTAGCCAAATGCTCTTCGATGATCAAAGTAAAATTGTGGTTTAGTCATATCATAGGCGATCTAATGTGAACAAGTTGTCTCAGCTCGCTCCAAAGCCACTCATCTTCAGTTTGGTTCTATCTATCCAAGGTCTGCGTTCTGTAGCAGTGCCTGGTCGTGATGTTCTTTTGCTCCCTAGGACATTGAGAAGTTCAGACGTCCTTCTGTAACCATCAGAGCTCTTTCCTTTCAACCATCAGGAGACATTTAAGATAGATAGGAGATTCTAGATAGGAATTTCTGTGTAAAAATCAACAACTTCATGTCTTCCATGGCTCCTCTTCCACACGGGGTCCCCCAGGGGTCAATCCTTGGCCCTCTTTTGTTTGCTCTCTACCTACTCCCCCTTGG
>JBAMYA010000004.1:1684552-1705473 GCA_037176975.1 Arrhamphus sclerolepis
CATATGTTTTTTCTGTTTGTATCTATACTAATATTATTAAAAATAACAATATATACTACTACTAATAGTATATAATATTATATACTAGTTTGCGGTATATAATTACATACTATAATAAACTTATATTATTATAGTATTTCATAGTACTTTGCTTCATTTCATCTATATATACATTAACATGAGATAGTCAACATAATTAATGAATACCTACTGCTGGCTCGTCTACTTTATAAGTAAATTAGTTGTATTATTGAAGTGTCTATCAAAGTTGGATAACTATTCCAAACACGTCATTTTATGAGTGTGAATCTGTTTTTACTTCAGCACTGTATCATTTAATCACGGTGTACACATCACTTTGCCTCATTAATGTTAAATCCTCTTCCTAGGAAGTAGTCTGGTACTTGGGGCTGACAACGCATCGATCATTCAAGCAAGAGAGCACAGGAGAATAAGATAAATAACTTACGTGTATCACATTTGTTTTTATAAAAGAACAAGATAAAGTATGAATCTGTTCCATAGGAAAGGTAACCTTGATCCGTGATCTGGATCTATATAGAAAATAAAATTGATAAAATAAACTCGACCTTCTGGGGTATGGGGAGCACTGTTGGGGGGATAATGTAATGGCAAGGGAAACCAGCGAAAAACTGTTACAAGAGTGCTTTTTCATGTAACCTTACAATGTTTTTATGCAATCTGCTTTTCGCTGCTTCTAGTTTTGATGAGCAGAGAATGGTGAGGTGAAATCATTTGAGATGCTGGAGGGTCCAACTTTCTGTTCTGATCCCCACTGTGGGGATACGCTGTCTTTCCCAGCTCAGCTGAAAACAACCTGCTAACCACAAACTTATCATCCAGGTACAAGCTATAAAGAAAGTGGAGGTTGCTGACAAGAGCAGTCTTCTCTCTGTAGACTTTAATTTAGCTGTGGAAATATTCTAAGCCTATCAGTCTTCTCCGATGTTTATGATTTCATCTTGGTGATAGATTTTCTCAAATTGATTGTAAGACTAAGTTCAACTGAGATTAGTTTGCTCAAATACAAACATCTCACATCACTTCCACTCATATGACTGCACTTCCCTTTGAGCCATAAAGAATTATCCTGTTGGGGAGGAGGGAGGAGTTTAATCATTATATTTCTAATCCATAAAAGTCAAGCTGCCGTCCAAATTGTGAGCAAAACACACCACCACAACATAATTAAATCTGATGTTGGGCCCAAATTCAAAAATTCAGCAATGCTGTCTAGTTAATCATTTTTTTGTTATCACATTTTTTCTCTCTCTCTTTTTTATAGGTCTCCATCACATTTCTTCTGTTTTTTCCAAGTGCTCTTGTTTTCCTTCCTTTTTGTACATGTTATATTAGTTTATCATATCTCATATTTTCAAGGTATTGCTGCAAACCTGGACCTTGACGCTCTATATAATCAAATTCTTTGTGTTTACCTGATAAGTCATGCTGCCTAGGCCCAAATCCAGCATGCTCAGTAGTACCACAAGAAGGTGACATTCTGGTGGGTTGCTTTGCTACCATTAATGTCTCGCACACACGCTCTCTTATTGCACAGAAACATAAAGTCAACAGCAACAGCCAGTTAATGGTGGATGTTTGTGTCAGCAACTTCACGGATGCTCAGAGGAGAGAAGCTACAGCTCACTGTCTCAACCATGGGCTACAAGAGTAAGCACAAAGTGGTCCATGTGATTTTATTCCCTTGTTTTTGAGATAAACCTTTTTTTCTTTATGTTCTTATTAGTGCTATTTGTTTAAATTTTCTTTATTTTATCTTTGATGTGAAGTGAAGTAGGAAGGGAAAGTTTTTCCATACTGGTATACTGCGTGGTGTTGATTTTTGTTTTTTCTTTAAAATCATGGTCAGGTGACCCACAGATTTGGACAAAGAGCTTGTGAACCCTTTTTTTCCCCAAACTGTGCTTCACCATGTTGCAAAGACACAGAACCATCAGCGCTGAGAACTGGCTGGAACACCCCCCACCAGTTTTCTAACGTTAGCTTGGCTGGATTAGCTTCAGCTAACCAAGGATGTTAATGCATTCGGAACTGAATTCGTAATTATGCTGGGACCTGCGGTCAATCATCACAGTCACTGGGCTTCACAGCATATTGTTTCGGTGGCTACATGAATGGCTGTTGTTGGCTAAAATTTGTCCTTAGATCCTTTGTCAAATCTGAAAATATATTTAATATTTAATTCTGCTACAACACCTAGTGATCAGTCGCGGAACCGCAACGATACTTTGTTCCTGGTTGTGATTCAATGTGGAAGTGGGATAGTTGTTTCTTGAGTTACTCTGACATTTGTTTGTATATCATTAATCAGGTAGTATGTTAAAATTCTAGGCTGATAAATATGTAATAGGAGCTGCTGCATCAGTCAGTCCTTATAGGGACAATTACAGAGAAGAAACTGAGGTGAGACACTTGTAATCTCAAATGATAACCAGAGACAAGGACATTTTTTTCCCAGAAATATTGTAGAACACTTCACTGTATCCCTACTTCTTAGATGTGAAACTGATGCTGGAGGACTTAAAACTCTTTGGACACTTGTGATAAGCATTTTCAAAAGGTGCGTATAATTCTTTGATCCCCGGGTGTCTTATGTCTGATCCCTGTCAAGTTAAGACTGATTCTTTCAGTATCGTAATGGAGGTATCAAATGATCATACAGTAAAAGCGAAATGTCTGGATTTTAAAATTACATTTACTTACATTTACAATGTAAGCATAATTCTTTATTTCGCATTTTACTTCTCTTTTCCTTGAATATATTTTTAAGGCAAAAATCATTATTATATATTAACAATTTCTATTTGCGGTCAGGGCTTGAAATCCTTGAAATGCTTGAATTTCAAAGTTGGGTTTTCAAGGTTTGAAAAGTGCTTGAATTTTAACTCTTCGCTTTAACAACAAATATTATTTAACTGAATGGGTCACTTTGAATGTAAAAATGAATAAATAATCTGAAATGACAGTGATGGTAGCACTGGTAGTTTACTGTAGCTAAAGACTTTAGCTAACGTTAGTAGTAAGTAGTTTATGCTTTCAAGTGTTTGAAGTATGCAGTTTCCTGAGTTTTAACATAGTTTATATGAAAATGGTTGAATTTGACTGATTCAGGTGTCATGTTGAAGTCTTTATCCTTGTCAAAAAGTATGTCCTCAACTGTGGACAAATGCACAGAATCAGAATAAATGTGTCACATTATAATACATTGATTTTATCCAAGGAAAGAGAAAAAAATGAAAAAGCAAAATGCAATCATGTTTCATTAATTAATCTATGGGTGTTGCTGCTTTGTCAGTGTGGTTTGACTAAGCTACTTGTGGATCATAACAAAAGAAATATAATCATAATGATTGTGTGAGTGCATTGCCTTTGTGCAATGATCTAAAACTACCATGCTGGATGTAATTTATTGTTGTGGTCTTAGGCACCACTAGTCTGGTTGTTGTATCAACATTTTCATGACATACATATTTATTTTCCAAAGACAAAATAAACCAAAACCTAAACCGAATGCAATCTAAATTAATTTTAATTTTATGTCAAGCATATGTATGGTTCAGTCTCCTTAAAAATCCCATAAAGTTTATTCCATAAAGAGGTCCATAAATTGGGTATGTAATTATTATTATTATTATTTCATTTATTAATTAATTAATCAATTATTTATTTATTTATCCATCCATTATCTATACCTGCTATGTCCTGTGCAGGGTCATGGGGGTCTGCTGGACCCTATCCCAGCTCACATTGGGCGAAAGGCAGGGGTCCACCCTGGACAGGTTGCCAGTCCTCCTCAGTACTTTCACGTCTCCATCACGTCTCCATCACGTCTCCATCACGTCTCCATCATGTCTCCGCTTACAAGCTACAGAGCCGGTTGAGTGTAAAGTACCACTCCAAACCACATGGTGGTGGCAGTAGCACCGCTTTTGCTGTTTGTCAAGAAAACATCGGCAAAAAAAAATAAAAAATCTAAAATGATGAAAAAAATATTGGAGGAGTTGAAGATGATTGTAGCAGTTTGTTGTTTGTATAATGAAAATGAGACCCCCCATAGTGGAAGTGCACCTAAAGAGCACCGCCGTGGAACCGCGCAGGAACCATTTTGCAGCCCACTTTTTTGCTCGTACATCAACGGTGGTTTAGTTTGGAGGAAATCGGAGGGGAAAAGAAAAGGGGCTCTACTTGGAGAAGCTAAAATACCAGCGCCTAGCAGTGGTACTGCTCCATACGACACAACAGAAGCATCCTCCATCTGGTGCTTTCTGGTTCCACCGTGGTCCCACGTAATTATTTGCGAAAGTCGGTTGAGAGACCCTCCGCTTTGGTGCGCTTACATCTGTTTGATGCACGTTGGCTACCATTGTGTGGATTAGGGATCGTCATCAAAGACACTGTGATCACTACTGTATATTACATTACATTCAGCTGATGCGATAATCCAAAGCGACTTCCAGAGGAATGCAACATTAATTTGGTACAATCCAGACCTCCTGCACTACCACTGAGCTAAAACTGCAGCTAAAGTGGAGGCTAAAATCTTCTGGGGAACACTGGTGTTGATCCCACTTTGTTTATTTCTATTCACAGTCCTATTAAAACTTAAGAGTCATGGGTTTATGGGATCTGAAGTTGCATTTTGTAAGTTTAGTCTTGGTTTTCTTACTGTCATTTCTGTTTTCATTGGTATTGGCCTCAGCTCCTCGTGTTCCTCACCCCTGCTAGCGATCGCCATCTGCATCACATTGCTCACTTCATCCCACAAATTCAGACAGCCCCTTTGCATTAAAACGTGTCCTCGGAAATCCGATCACGTGACACTAATGCAGGGTCTGAAGACATTCCAGGAAGGATTCAGATCTGATCACATCATAGTCTGAACATGAAGGTGTCCTGGCTACGGATTCAAGGACCGCCTAATAAGCTGGAGCAGGGGTAGGCAACGCCAGGCCTCGAGTGATTCAAATGAATCGATCACCATCAGCTTGTCATCCAGGTCTGCACAAGTCTGTCAACGATCTGTTCATGTAAATGAGCTGCGTTGTTGCAGGGAACACGTAAGGACAGTGGCACTCGAGGCCCGGAGTTGCCTACCCCTAAGCTAGAGTCATCGGCTCATGCAGTAGCTCATTTGATTTTGCGCATTGATGACCGCGCTAAAGCGATTCGGCTTCTTCTCTGTGGATGTGACTGGTCTTTCTGTGTTTTTTTTCCAGCTGCTGCCTCTGGCAATTAAAAATGACATCATCACTCTGTGTTTGCAAGCACAAACGCCATACATCTGTGTTTGTAAATAGACTGGGAGGGTCAGATTTGGGTTTAAGATGTAATGTCAAGTCTAAACAATACCTTAAACCAGGTCTTTGGCCTGCTCCTCTCTGTCTGTTTAAAAGTCCTTTGTCAGCAAAATTTCAAGCCTTTTTTTTTTCTTTTAATTTAAATTCAGTGAGTATAAACCAATACTGTAGTTTCTAATGTTAGAATTTATCCCTGATGATACACAGCCTTTGTGGACACACAAAATTAACATTCATGATGCTAATTTTATGTAAATTGTCATCTAAATTGGCAGAGTGTGAATGTATAGCATTTGAAAACAGACTACAGTTACTGCGATGCTTTTGTATGTATGTTTTGTGTGTATGTTGACATTCCAATGGTGATGCGTTTTCTATATATTATGCTAAGTTCCTCCTCCCCCGCCTACTTCCTCCTCCTACAGCGTGATTCCTGACACAAGAAAAAGACTCGTGTACATTTGCATGAAGTTTGGGTCGTGTTTGGATTTTCTTTAAATACAGTCTTCCTGCAGGCAGTCTCATGTAGTTACTTGAAAGGGATCCTTTAATAAAAGTGCAAGTAACTTTCCAGAAAATGACTTTGATAGAAGTTAAAGTCACCTTTTAGAACATTATTTGATTAGAAGGTTCAAGAACGTGTGCTAGATAAGAATGCTAGCTAGCATATATTAAGCCTGATTTATGCTTCTGCATAGTGTGCATTGTTGTAAATACATGACTCGCCACTAGAGGGCAGTGCGAGTTCTTTTCTGCAGCGCTGTAGCTTGTAGTGCTGTGTTTCCTTTAGTTTACTTGCACAAACGTACCAGTCTAACGTAATCTGTCTTATGTGTAAGTCATTTCCATATAAATTCCAGCAAACTATCATTCTACTGGAGTTGAAGAAGACGTAGCAGCAGGAAATACAAAGACAAAGAAGGACAAATCTACCAAGCAGTCCTATCACACTTCTTGCACTGCGTCCTGTTTGTCAAATATCTGAAATGGTTATGACAATGTTCACTAAATGAATCTTAATTTAACCTACCTTGATGGAGCTAGGAACATTTCAGTGACTTTTGTTAGTGAAATACTGTTGCTGACCTTTGCTACTGGTCACTCCTGTTGTCTCTGGAGTGACCTCGAAGGAATCTGTCTTCAGTGCGTTTGCACGTTTGGGTCTATTCTTCTTCTGTAGTTTTGGAGGTTGGCATTTAACAATATATTGTCGTCACTAACTAAATTCAATCAAAGAGGCCTTCAGCAATATGTGCAGTTCCTTGAACGGCCACTAGGAGCTGGCTCTAAATGTGACTCAGTCTCTCCTGACCTCCGTTTTAAAATGTCCTGCAGAAATAAACATTTACAGCCTGATAGAGGAAAACCTTTTGGTCTCCATAGTTAGTTTTCACATCCTTGACAACTGGACAGGCAGTTCATTTCTATGTTCTTCGTCTTGCAAAATTATATAAAGCCACAAAACGATATGAAATTGTTGTTTATGTAAAACCAGTTCCATCCGTAATGTACACGTACATGTACGTCTTACAGGTTTTTGAAACTACTATAATTACATCCTACAGGTAAGTGTTGGATTAGGGTGTTGTGCTTGTTTTGACCCAAATAGGGAATTCAATCCTCAGTGACCTAATTTCTGACCTGTTAAGTGATGAATCTTTAATTAATGTGCTTCCAGAGGCTGTATTTATTTGGAAGAATGCTCTGCATTTTTCTGTCGTTGTCAGTTCAGGTGAGATTTTATCTCACTCATGAAGAACCGAGGAATATTGCAAGGTTAGGCAGGGCTGAGTCGGGGATTGTCCGCGCTCATCCTCTGGCCAGGGATTAGGACGTGCTGGTAAGACTTATCCTTATATAACAGAAAAAGTAAGAGCTCCTGGAGGTTACCGGCTGCTTGGGAGTTAAGCACCACAAAGCATTTCTCTGTTCTGGCACTCGCTGCCCTGAAAACGAGCGCGTTTATTGCCTTGATTTGATTTGCTTTTGGTCCGTGCCGGTTTGACTGATCTCCAGGGATTTCTGGGTTCAGCTGAGCGCCCACTCTGGTGAAATGATGTGAGAGGTCTGGCATGTCGCTCACGTTCACATGCTCCGCTACAGTATCCTGCTCCATCCCTCCTCCTCCTCCTCCTCCTTCTGAACCATCAAGCCAAAAAAGTGTTGCATCGAAACTCTCTGGCAGTCTGTGGACAGGTGGAGCGCTTTATTAAAAAAGCCTCATGCCCCATAAAAATGTAAAACTGCTCTCCCAAAACCAGCAAACTTTTACTTTATTGCGCTCTCCATGTTCTGCTGACCTGACCCAACCCTCTCCGATTTTCCTCAGCGATGCAGACATGAGAAGGAAGATAAAATCCTCAGCGGGAGAGAGCTATATATTGCCGTTTTCCTTGACATTTACTGTTGCGGCCTCGTAGCTCTGGAGAGTTTCAACGTCTCCGCAGACCTCCTTATCTGAAAACGCACCTATTAAATTCATTCTGCAGACACATTCATCCAAAGCAAGTCGGGAACAAATCAGGAGGCAACGTGAGGTTCAGTGTTTTGCCCAGTTATCGTGTCAGGACTCGACATCTGGTAAACCTTTAACAAGTCAATATAGAGAACTGATGAGTTCATGGTGACGCCTTTGGGCCGCTGGTATTGTGTAACCGCGAGCAAAACTACTCAATACTGCAAACAAATGAAGGAATGTTTGACGGTACTGTTTCTGTCTGCTGTTTAAGACTTGGGGTTTTTCTACACCTCTGAAATTATGTGTTAATTTTAACAACGTCTTTATACCCCGAACTGGACATTTTGTCCTTTTGTCATTAAATCTCAAATTTTACAAAAAAAAATTGATACTACTCATGAAATTGAGTCTTTTGTGCTACTATCACAAAATTTTCTTGTGCAATCGCAAATAAAAAAAAACATACGTTTTTGTAAAAAAGAAAGAAAGAAATTGTAAAATGGCAAATATTTCGCTTTTTTTTTCCAAAAAGGGAATCTTTGTCATAAAACCTCAAATTTAGCAAAAATCGTGAACTGTATCATAAAATCCTTTTGTTTCTTTTCATTCTTTTCATATAAAATTACAAGATTTTCCTTTTTTATATTTAAAAAGTGAAAATTTTATGGTAAACGTGCAATTTCTGAACATTTTCTGCTGGTAAATACAACCTTTTTGCAATACTTTTGACATAAAACTACAATTTCGAAGTTGCTAATTTTGTATAATTTCAACCTTTGTCTGATAACCAAAAATTTATTTACTTGAAAAGAAGTTAATTTTACAAAAATCACAAGTTTTGACAAGATTATCAACTTTTTGCTGAAAAACTGCCAAATCCTTTCTTAACTTTTAGACTCTCCTCAACTCAGTTATTCCACTTTTTGATGTTAATATCCGTTCAAACGGGCGGTTGCATTTAATTTCCTCAGAAATGTTCTCGGGATGAGTTTATGATTGTCTCTGCGCGCTCTTTTGGACGCTCTACCAGAGTGACGCCTCTGTGTCGGCTAGATTGCAGACGTGGCAACTTCGTCCAGTCTCATGTGTGAAGCAGCAGATTAACCTCTGAACTCTAGAAATGTGTCGGCTCGCAGCAGCGCTTGAGGATGAGCGGTCGCGCTGTGGTTCCTTCTCTGCTCGTGTTTAAAGGTCTGATTGCGTGAACGTACGTACGTTTTCTGCTCTGTTAAGGGTAAGTGTGAGGCGGCGTGCTCGGACGCGTGTTGTTGGTGACGGAGCTCAGCCTCCGATGGGGTGTCAGGACCGAGAGCGCCTCCTACCAGGCCCATCAGCCGTGACATATTTTGGTGGTGGGTCGGAGATGTGTGCTGGGTACTCTTTGTGAGGAATTTCACATGCTAGCACCATGGTTACACAGAGCAGCGCCATGGTTACACAAGCCAGCAGAGGATCAAAGACTGTAGACCTTTCACAGGCACTCACAAATATGATTCCAGCTTCTCCCTCTGTTCTCTTCCTCTTTTTAACATCTTTTTCCTCCATTTTCAACTTTCCCCCCTCCCCCACCGCTGTTTTTCATGCTATAAATTTCTCTCCTGATTGTTTGAACCGGAGCAGGAAGTGTGAGGGGAATTATGACTTGTGGTTTCTTTTTTTTCCATCTCTGTCTGCTCCCGCTCTGTCCCTCTGTCCTTTGTCGTCCTCCCGAGCGAGTCGGGGAGGTGATGCTGCCGCGAGACCGGGCCGAGTTCTGTTAGTTCTGGCTGCAGCCCAGCTGTCTTCTGTGTGCATGAGACCGTGTGTGTTCCTGTGTGACTTTTTCAGGCTATAAGTGTCTCTTGCAGAGTTGCATTTCCTCACCACTTTACCAAAGGCGGATCAAAAACACCAGACCACGCTCCTCAGACTTCATGTCTGACGGCGTGAAATGAAGAGCTCATTCACGTTTGAGAACAATTCGACCCTCTGGAGGTGTGCATGTCAGACTGAACCTGCTGGATTCCTCTCAGACGTGGAGGAGTCAAAGAACAAAATACATCCTACTGGGAGAAACACTGACGTGCAGCAGAATCAGGAAATCCAACCTGCAAACGTGTCAGGTTAGAGTGTTAGCTGGTGGTCTGGTCATGTCTATCATTAATAGTTAGGATACATGCGGGTCATTGTTAAAAGGACCTGGAAGGACTTGACATGTGAAGTTTCTGACTTGGAACTTGACTCAGGACTTACCTGTCTCAGCTCGAGACTTGACTCGAGATTTGACTCAAGACTTGCCTGTTTTGACTTGAGACTTGACTTGGTACTCATGTGTCTCAAATCTTGACTTGAGATGTGACTCAAGTCTTGCCTGTCTCGACTTGGGACTTGACTTGAGACTTGCCTGTCTGGACTCGAGACTTGACTTTGGACTTGTTTGTCTCGAATTGAGACTTGACTTGGGACTTGCCTGTCTCAGCTCGAGACTTGATTAGAGACTTGCCTGTCTCAAATCAAGACTTGACATGAGAATTGCGTGTCTCAGATCAAGACTTGACTTGGGATTTGTTTGTCTAGAATTGAGACTTCACTTGGGACTTGCCGGTCTCAACTCGAGACTTGATTCAAGATCTGCCTGTCTGAGCTCTTGAGTTGACTCAGTACTTCACTTGAGACTTGTCTGGGAAATTTTCCCATCTTGTCCCGAGACTTGACTGGGGACTGGCCCATCTTGAGTCGAGATTTGACTCGGGACTTGCCTGTCTCGAGTCGAGACTTGAGAACAAAGACTTGAGGCTTGCAATGACTTGCCCCCAGCTCTGCTGTTTATAGTTGAAATGAAACAAGTGTTTTCTTCATGTCGGGGGTTTGGAGGACAGTAACTTCATCATCTCAGGAGCTTACGATGCGGGTGGAGCCAGATGTTCTTCCTCATCAGGATCGACATGATGCCGTCACTAAAACACGCTGGAAGGTTTTCATCCAGAATAGCAAAGAAATCAGTTTGTAGAAGCTGTGAGGAAAAATAACTCAAACAAAACATTTTGTGAAGTTTGAAGTTTTGTGAAAGAAGCCTTGGTGGCAATTTCAACAAGAAAGCGCAGACACCTTTGGAGAACCTTCTGACACCTCGGTTCTCCAAACTGAAATAGTCGTTTCCTCCGCAGGTCCTGCTGGTGTTCGCTAAGGAGGACAGCCAGAGTGATGCCTTCTGGTGGGCCTGCGACCGCGCCGGATTCAGGTGCAACATCGCACGGACGCCCGAGTCTGCCGTTGAGTGTTTCCTCGACAAGCACCACGAGATCGTGGTCATCGATGGGCGTAACTCACGCTACTTTGACCCTGAAGTCGTCTGCCGGTGAGCCTCGAACCCCGTGGATTTTTTTCTTAGTGTCACAGTTGCTCTTTAAATGTGATAGATGATCACACATCCTTGTTACTGTTTATCATATTTCTCAAGTTCGGTCGATTGGTTATAATTCCGATATCGATATGAATAATAAAGATGTCCAGAAAGGACATCTGTACCCACAGAGCTCTGATGAAAAGGAAACTGCCCTAAAACCTCGTCCTACAAAACTGTATATTGTTTAAGATATGAAAATGTGAACAAAATAAATCAGTGTTTTATTTAAAGTCATAACCAAGAAACATGAGATTACATCAAACAAACCTTGTCATGTGATTTCATAATATTAATGGATATTGAAATATTGAAAATGTGTTTAAAAGTCGTATTTTCATTGAAATATTTTATATTGCAATATAAATTGTTATTGAAATGTTGTCCAGCCCTGTAAAACTGTAAAAACATGAAAACTTTCAGCTCATTTTGAATTTGATGGCAGCACCTGTGAAAAGTTGGGACGGGGACAAGCGAAGGCTGGAAAAGAAACGTCATGATGGTCCAGATCGAGAGAATCTGGAGACATCTGCTGTAAAACAGATGTGACTGTGTAAAGTGAATCACAGCAGACGAAGACGCACTGCTGTCCAAGAACGTCCCCAGACGAAGGTCAAAGGTCCACCACACAAAGAAGAAGCGACATGTGAGAAAGAAGCAGAGAAGCTGCTATCTTCTGTGGACCAAGGCTCCTTTAAAATGAACTTTCTTGGAGAAAGAGACTGACCCCGACCCTCTGACCACCTCAGTGGCAGCCCACACACTGTCCTCTGGGTCCTGTCTCCTTCTCTTTTCTTCCTTCACCCGGATGGCCCTCAGCAGGAGGGTCCCTCCTCATGGTCCAGGTCCTGCTCAACGTTTCTTCTTCTTCTGTTTTTTTTATTTGCCATTGCAAGCAGTTCAGAACCTGATGTATTACAAAGCAAAACCCAGGATCTGCATCCGAGAAGTTCATTCATCTATTCCTTTGTAGGAATACACAAAGCTCAAACTATAAATTCTATGGTCACTGAGTAAAGGAAGTTAAGAGAAAACACCCCCAAACACCTTTCTAAGAGTAAGATTATCATGTTATTCAGCAGCCAATGAGCTGCTAGATCTCAGCCATGTCCCGCCTCCTCTGCTGTTGATTGATGTGGCACTGATTTGACACTCATTTCAGAACTGAAAACGCAAAAAGAAAACCAAGAAAGGTGATTGATCGATTTTGGTTACAGATTTTGATTTCTTCAGTCCAGCTTCTGGATTTTTATTCTCATATTTTGGACTTTTGGGTCTCTGTGAAGCTCTTAGAGACTATTTATATTGTATTATGGATGCTATATAGATGAAATTGAACTAAATTAAAACCGTGGACGGATTCGAGAGGAGAGCTTCTATCCAGCTATCCATTTGTCTGGGTATGGGGGTCCACCAGTCACCACACCTGGACAGGAAACATTGATTCTGAAAGGTTTAGAGACAGACAAACCTTTACTTTTTCAGCAAGACAATGCTAATCAATATACTAAATCCATTCTAAAAGCATGGCTTCATAGTAGAAGAGTCTGGAAACCATCTGGGAACCTTTGGAACTTGATGGAGCAAAAAGAAACGCAACAAAGACCTGGGACGGTTGAGCGGCTCCTGTATCAGTCCACGTACGTGGACATCACCACGTCCCATCTTCTTTGACATGCGCTGCTTCCATCAAATTCAAAATGATCCTTAATTTCTAAACATTTAATGTGTTCTCTGTGTTCTATTTTGAATAAAATACGGGTTTATGTTGCTAGAATCAAAGCTGGACTTTGTGGTCCTTATAGTCACTTTATGAACTTTGTGTTGAGCAACACAACAATGTGGCTTCAGAGTGTCATGTCCTAAAGCATTTGGTTTTAAACAACAATGGCAAAGCGTTTTCTGGTGCCATCTAGTGGTCACTGGAGGTACCGCAGACATCTGCGTCTGCAGACATGGTCTGAGAAGTCCCACGTTAATACGTGAGGACGTGAATGCTGGATGGCAGGAGTCAAAAATGGTCCTTTAGTGGGTCCGAGCTGAAAATTGTGAGTTTGTTTGTTGACATGACAGCTGGATAGTAGCTCCGGGGAAATGAGCACAGGCTTTTTTTTTTTTTTTTTTGGTCAGATTTTCCACTGTAAAGCCCCTGGCCCCTTTTCAGACTTATTTTATAGCAGAATAACCCCATTTGCTCCGCTGTTTTTCTTCACCAGCTGTTAAGTTCGTACTGGTCTGTGTGTCTGTCCTCCATCACTCCCTGTTCCTGCACGAGTGTCAGGATTTATTTTAGGATGTTTTTTTTTTGTTTGTTTTATTTATTTATTTTTTTGAAGTCCTGGATTTTCACTTTTCCCGCTTCCTGCTGAGATCCTCAACTGTATTTTAAACATCTTGGTTTTAGTGTCAGTTCCTCTCGCTTGATTTAATGCAGGCGCTGATTAATGTACAGAAGTAATAAAAGCTAAACTTTTTGGCGTCTGTAAAAGATTGTGTATGGCTCCACATTCATACCCTGAACAAGTGTCTTCTGTTCTTGGTGTGTTTTATGTGCCTCAGTTATTGTTAGACCCATCGTGGACCGTTCCAGACCTCCACACCAAAAACCACAACTTTATCATTTTTCTGTTATTTATTGTTCTCCATAATTTGCCTCCTGTTGCCTGGCGACCAACGTTTGGCAGCTGCTCAGAATCTACTTTTCTTTAATATCAGTTTTCCTCCCTGCCATCATCTGCTCCCTCTTTCATCCTCCATCACTGTCCACCCCCCCCCACCCCTCCCCACGTCCAGACCGCTTTCCCGTACGTGCTGCCAGCAGCAGCGGCTTTGCGGCCGAACCTCTAATGCACATGTTGTGTTTGGTGTTTCTGTGTCAAGAACAGAAATGTTCTGCCCTTCTTCTGCGGCGATGACATCAGTGCCCCGTTCTGCCCACATGTTTATTCTGTACCCGAGTCCAAGCCACTTCTCCGAAAGCTGCGAGCGTGGATGAATTGGACTCCTGTTGACAGCACTGCTGACTTTAAACCTGCACTTGTTTTGTTTCCAGAATGATCCGCGCCACAAAGCCGTCTGAGCACGCCGTCATCCTCGCTGTCGTGTCCCAGAAGTAAGTGTGCGGATATTCTGCATGGACGAGTTGTGTGATTAGGCTTCAAAGACCCTGAAAACTTCAAACTGCTTGTGTAGCAGTACCACTTCTGCCCTCATGGGGGCGTCGGCAACAGAAAATACTGCATGTCGCCAGGTTCTCACTGTATGATTTTTACAGCCTCCTGAGATTAATTCAAGTCACATTAAATCTGAGGGTATTTCAGGATCCAAACACAGTGTCATCATGTCATTAGCAGGTTGCTGCTAACATGCTAACACACCGATGACTGTAAAGTTAACATTGTTTGTGTTCTTCGAAAATAAAAGAAATAAAATCAAGAAAAAGAAGCATCTTTCCTCTTTGAGTCAAACATTTCTCCATTGTATCCAGCGCTGTTGTTGCTAGGCTACTGTGCTGCATTGATGCGCTGATGTTTACGTTATTCATGGTGCGTTCCTATTGGTTGGTTAGCTGAAAGAGATCGTAGAGGCAGCGACAGTCCGTCACAGTCTGAGCCAATCACCGCTGATGTCTGTGGCCCGTCTTTGGTCGTTTGTCTTCGCTCCTGTCTCGTTGTCAGATCTACCACGATCGTTTTAGAGCTACGATGGAGCATTTTTTTACCACGACTGACCATCTTTCTTCTGAGACGGCCAAAATCATACAGTGTGAACCCGCCATCAGAGGTGATATGGCGCCCCTAAGTGGTCAGAAGTGTAACGTAACTTCATCAGTTCTAGTATATTTTTTATATTTAGTGTAATGCTTCATATCCACCAGAGTAAAAGCTGTAATTTTAGAGAATTATTTCTCTGAATAAAAGGCTTATTGACCCAGCAAGGGCTTTAACTTCCAACATAGAGACATAGAGAGCAAACGCGAGCCACTTTTGCGTAGAGATTGTGGCACAAAGCTGCGCTGGAGATCCCCTCCTTATTCTGCCTCCACTGTCCAGCTGTGCATTCGCAGTGATCCTTCCCAGTGTGCGCATTCACAGTCCTGCGCCACCGATCTCCAAATGTAACTACGCGACTGGTAGTCAGTGATTAGTTCTTCTTCGTTTTCAAATTTCCCGCCACTGTTTCTTATTTGTCGTTTTCAAGTATAGAAGCTTAGTTGTGTGATTTCTGGTGCTCCGCACTTGTCAGCAGGGGCAGAAATCAGGCTTTAGAAAACCAGTTCTCAGGGCCTTCTAAAACTCCACAGTTGTCTGTGTGTTTTGTTTTGGTGTGGGTCTATACAAGCGTGTTTTTTTGGAAATGATTGCATTTGCAGATGATGATATTAATACTTTCCTGTCTCCGTACAGGCTGCCGGACCAGGAGGAGCCGTCTGTTCTTCCTCTCCTCTGCGCTGGATTTAGCAGAGTGCGTCCGACCACTTGTGACTGTGTTTATAACAGACGTAGGCCTCACCCCGCTCCACTTGTTACTCAGACTCATTTTTTTTTTTATTGGGAATATAAAGAGACTCCGTGACCAAAATAGCTGCCGTTCTCAAAGAGGCACTTATTGTCCGTGGACTTCAGGGTGTGAAAATAACGTAGGAAGTTTCAAAACAAGTTACAGTTGAGTGAATCCTGTCTCATTCAGTTTTCCCGCCCCTCTCTCTGTCCCTCTCTCTCTTTCTCTGCCTCGTCCTCAAACTCCGCTTGACCTCGTTTGGCCTCCAGAGGTTTGTGGAGAACAGCAGCGTGTCAACATGCTACAACGAGCTGGTCCAGATCGAACACGGAGAGGTGCGCTGCCAGTTCAAAGTCAGGTACGGTGAAATACATAAATATACGCGTACGCGTCACAAACAAACACGTAAAAACATTTTTTCCTCCATGTCTGATTTTAAAGTTGTGGAAACGGTTTGTCTTTTAGGTCAGTTAGGATCCCCAGTTTTTTTCTGTAAAATGCCAGATTTTTTAAACTACTTTTTAAAGGTTTGGATGCGGTGTTCTTGACGAGTATTTGACAGAATCGTCTTTTATACTGTTCAACCTCAAAGGTTTTTGGGTAGCCCGCCACAACCTTCTTTGCTTCAGGCAAATTTATCTGACATGACACAAAATAAAAATTCAGCCCCCGTACAGTTGTCATGCTTGTAAAATCTAACTTTAGTCACCAAAACTGGTTCAAGGCTGTAAATATGTTTAATTCTGCTGCAAAGTTGCCACTTTTAACATGGGAGTCAAGGGGGATTTGATCTGTTTTGGAGCCAGCCCCTAGTGGTCCGTGGAGGAACTGCAACAAGACGCACTTCCTGGATGAGCTTCAACCAGGAAGTGTGACTTGATAACAACTAGAGTTTAGACCAAGAGTACTGAGGTATTCTGGGAGTCTACCCAACAGAGCTTTATAGATGATTTGTTTCTTGATGTCTTTGTTTTTTTTTTTTTTTTTTTTTTTATATGACATCATGCCATGTGGCCCTCATCTTTGAAGATGTGCCACAAAATACATCCGCAGCTGTGCTTGCATTTAGCAGAAGCTTTGAATGCCAGAACATCGTCATGTGGAGGGAAGATTTCTTCAGCTTTACTGTTACACATGGAGGAAAAAAAAGAAAAAAAAAGTTCCTTTTTCTAGACTGCATGTAAACATCTGGTTGCATCTGTACATGCACTGTATCCAGCATGAGTGAAGTTGCTAACTCTGTTTTTATTCGTCCTCAGGGCTTGTAACTCTGTCTTCACTGCGTTGGAGCACTGTCAGGAGGCTGTAGAGATCACCAGCGAGGACCACGTTATACAGGTGGGAATGCTGCGCACAGCTAGCGTTTGTGAGTTGTCGGGTAACTGTGACCTCAGCCTAAATAACTGAATAAACCTCAGCCAGCGTAACTTCCTCTTCTCCATTAGAATATATCGTTGTAGTGCTTTATGTCACCTCCAAGAGGTATTAAAAAGCTTGCCAGACTTGTCTCTAGCACAGCATCTTCAGTGGTTCTTTCACCAACAAAGTAGATCTACCTGCATAAAATGGCATCAGAATGGCGTTTTTTTCTTTAAGATATTTACATTAATTTGTTTTACTTTATTTGTTTACTTATTTTAACATTACAGCTTTCAGTTTTAACAGAATAGTTTGTGTTCCAGTACGTGAACCCGGCGTTTGAGCGGATGATGGGCTACCACCGGGGGGAGCTGGTCGGGAAGGAACTGACTGAACTTCCCAAGAGCGACAAGAACCGAGCCGATCTGCTGGACACAATCAACACCTGCATCAAAAAAGGAAAGGTGAGTCCTCCATCCGTCCATTCATTCATCCATCCACCCAAACATCCATGTATCCCTCCATCTATCCATCGTCCCTCCATCTGTCATCCATCCATCCATCGATCTTCATACATCCATCTATCCTTCTATCATCCATCCACCCTTCCATCAATGCATTCATGCATCCATCCGTCCCTCCATACATCTGTCCAACCATCCATGTATCCATCCTTCCACCCATCCATACATCCATGCATGCATCCATCCATCCATCTCTCATCTGTCATCCATCCACCCATCCATGTATCCAACCATCAATGTATCTATCCATCTATCATCCATCCATCCATCCTCTATCTATCATCCATCCATCATCCATCCATCCATCCATGATCTATCATCCATTCACCCATCCATGTATCCATCCATTCATGTAGCTATCCATCTATCCATCCATTCCTCCATCTATCATCCATACATCAATCATCCATCCATCATCCATCCATTCACCCATCATCCATCCACCATCATGCACCCATCATCCATCCTTCATCCATTCATCCATCCACCATCCTTCATCCATCCATCCATTGCTGTCCTGACCTCTCTGTTGTGTGAAGGAGTGGCAGGGCATCTACTACGCCAGGAAGAAGTCAGGTGACAGCATCCAGCAGCATGTGAAGATTCTTCCCGTTTTCGGCCAGGGAGGGTAAGCTACGTTTCAACGGTCCAGTGTGGTTGTTGTACGTTTCCAAAAAAATTGTAAATCCTTGACGGGTTTCTCTGTCCTTGTCCCATCAGGAAAATTCGACATTTTGTAGCCATCAAGCGGCCTCATATTGACAACAATAACCAGGTGAATTTTTTTTACTTTCGTGGCTTTTTTAGCGCATGTAAGTCAGACAGGAGCTTGTTGTTTGTTCACCTATTCCTCAGAATTTAAACTTTTCTTTTTACAGCTTTTATTTAAACTGTTTAGAAGTGTTCATGATTTTTCTAACACTTGGATACTAGTCAAGGAGAGTGGTCTCACCAGCAGCACCAATGTAGTGGTTTAGCAGCGTCCCAGAAGCGTTATGTTAGTGGCATCATTTTACAGTGAGATGCAGCGACAGGAGAGTTTGGTAATCCTCAAAACAAAACTCCATGAATGGCTGCGACTCGTACATGGACATTATGTCCACCCATCGAAGCTGAGTGGGAAACAAATCAGAGTCTCAGAGGAAATTACAGTATGTGTCGTCCTTTTAACTGATGACACCTCCTTTATTACACTTGGAAACACTGACTCGTTGCAGCCTTAGCTTTGATTTTCCCAGAGTTGTGACTTGGCTCAGAAGTGACCTGAATGATATAAAAAATAATAATAATTGAAATCCTGTTGGACAAACGTGTCTTGTTTAAATCTTTCAGAAAAGCGTGTTTAGATGCTTCCAACATCCCATAGTCACCCTGAAGCAGGTGTGTAGCTGCACTCGGCCGAGTTCCATACCAGTAACGTCACACTATGCTAAGCTACAGCTAAGCACCAGGATCGCCCACTAAGGCCTAGGAAGGCCAGAAACGAGGCGCCATGGCTATTTATACCTCTGGAGCAGCACAGAGGCTAGATTTAGCTTATTGCTGTCTTTCATCTTGTGTACATAAGGTGAGTCAGTTGTTGGCATCCGTCTGCCAAAAGCCAAATGGCATTCATCCCTGCCCGTTGGGATTGAGGATCCTTAGACATGGCAGCGACTGATCCCATTCTCCTAAATCTTGGAAGTCTTCTTCCCACAAGCTGAATTGTACTTTGTCGAGCTCAGCGCTGTCAGTGGACCTTTTTATAGCTCATAGTGAAGTGAAAAGCAACGGATGAGCAAAAAGCATTTTTAAACTCAACGCGTGTACTGAGATGCGTTCAGTCGTTCATCTCAAACCCACACGGGTCCTTTGACATAAAACTGGACCTTTAATGCTTAAAATCATAAACTGTATTACTCAGTGTCTTTTCTTACATGCACTTTTGGCTACATGTCATGATTTCTGTTTCTTTGTGTTGGCGATATGTGTTCAATTCTTTATTAAAAGCCATGAAAATATGAACTATTTTTTTTAAACTTTAGTCAAGTTTTTTGTTAATATCTTTTCATGCTCCATCTTCCGTAGATTACAACTGATCATTTCATTGTTATGCAGATGACATGCAGATTTATCTCCCGTTAAATACAAACTGCAAAGACTTGCAAACCTCTTTACTGGTCTGTTTGGCTGAAATCAAGTCTTGGATGAGCCAGTCTTCTTCAATTAAATGACAATAAAACTGATGTTACTGCATGTGGACATCCACCATGTAGCATTAAACCTGTTGCTAGCATGGACCCCTTCGCCTCCCTTGATGTAACTTTGGACACTGATCTTAATTTAAAGCGTTAAATTGACTCGCTGATTAAACGTTCTTTTCACCAGTGAAGCCATATTTGTCTGTTGGTGATTTGGAAAGGTTCATCCATGCGTTCATTTTCTCTGGGCTTCATTATTCATTATACACTGGTGTTGATCAGTGCTCCTCCATCGCCTCCAGATTGTGCAGAACGCTGCCCATCCGCCGCAGCGCGACCACATCACTCCTGTGCACTGGCTTCCCGTCCATTTTAGAATACATTTTAAGGTTTTATTGTTCGTTTGTAAGATTATCTCGCAGAACTACTTTACGTTCAAAATCAAGTCAGAACTCTGAGATCATCAAATGAGCTGCTGCTCAAGGTCCCAGGATCCAGACTTCAAACTAAAGGTGTCCGAGCGTTCTCAGAGGCTCCAAAGCTGTGAACTAGCTTACCGCTTCATGTTGGACATGCTGTATCGTTGGAGTCATTCACGTCTTCCCTTGGCTGTTGGTCCTCTTGGTCCTGCTGTGAGCCAGACTTGATTGTGTGATGGGTTTTCCACACTGTTGAGTTTAATTTACTGCTCTTATTTTCATGGTACTTTTGTTAATATTTCTGCAATATATATTTCTCTAAAAGTAAATGTGACCTTCAACTCAACTCAAACTTTATTTATAGAGCTCAGTTTAAAACAACCGACCAAAGTGCTGAACAGATTAAAACAGCACAATGATAAAAAGTGACCCATATTAAGGCATGCATGAAATAAAATAAAATAAAATACATTGAAATAAAAATACGAATAAAACAGTTTAAAAAAAAAATTTAATTAAAATTTTGCCAAAATCCACTAAAACTAATCAAAAACCAGGGAGAAAAAGTGTGTTTTTAGAGCTGATTTAAAAACCTCAACTGATCCTGCAGACGGAACATGAAAGGGCAGGTTATTCCAGGTTATTCCAGGTTATTTCAGGTTATTCCAGGTTATCCCAGGTTGTTCCAGGTTATTCCAGAGTCTGGGGGCCGCCGCCACAAAGGCTCTGTCACCTTTGGTCTTCAGTCGTGTTTTAGGGG
>JBAMYA010000004.1:1712841-1723295 GCA_037176975.1 Arrhamphus sclerolepis
CCCCCCCCCCCCCCCCCACCACAATCACCAGATTTCAGGAGGGACGAGCAGTCATCCAGAAACACACACACACACACAGAGCAGGGTCAGCCTGAGGTCACGGCGGGGGTCAGCAGGGGTCACTAACGAGCCGGAAACGAGAACATAAACAACTGGACCCGAGCAGGTCGAGCGCTGGGAACGCACACGCTTTACTGGGCAAAAGTTTTATGTGTGATTTTAAAATAATTGAAAAAAAAGCAGGGGGACCTTTGAACCCCATCAGCCCTTTAATGTGGGAGCAACGCTGCCGAGGGCTCATGCACATCAGCCAGTGAGCGCGCACGTCTTCGTCCACATGTGGGACGACAACAGGAAGAGAGACGGCAGGTGGGACGACAGTTTACATTCCACTGAAGGCTTTTCTGTTGATTCCTGGATATCTCGGGGTGGGGGGGGGTTCATTTTCTCTGTTTAAAGTTCAGTTGCCAACATCTGGATTCTGAAGCTTCACAAGTGCAGAAGTAGAAGAAACTGTAGTTCACTGAGTGACCAGCGGGGGGACAGATTTCACATCTATGATGTGACTGTTTGGTTTTTTTCTTATTGTCATCAAATAAAAGGAATTTTAAAACAAACAAACAAACATATGAAGCCACTGGTTTACTCATGAATAAGGGGCGGGGCTTTTTGATGGACAGCTATGGCGTCAAACAGCACAATGACTCACCTCAGTCCCTCCACTTTTTTTATTAATTATAAAACAGTTCAGGTCTAAGTGGTATAAATGTAACTCACGACCTTCCAGAGGTTTACAACAAAGATACGTTTACCCTGAACTGAAAAATAATCTACACTTCAGTATCACATAAAAAATAAAGTTGTTTTCTAAATTGATTCCATGATTTCTTTTTTTAACTTCAGTTAACTTGTTCTGTGCTTTAATTTCAGAGGATAATGAGACATTCATTTGCATAATTTTAAACAAAACCTTTGACCAGTAGTGTACATATATGTGTGCATATATAGGGTGTGTGTCCACTGTGGTAGAACTGGTTTAGCTGGTTTCTTGGACCCACCTCCTTGTTCTTGTTCCTGCAGCCTTCGCCAGCCTGCCCGGCCTCATGGAGCACCTGTCTGAGAACTACAAGTACTGGAAGACTCTAGACGACATGAAGTGCAAGAGTCTGCGTCCTCCCCCTCCATCATGACCCGCCCCCTGCCCCCCACCCCCCTCCTCCTCGTCCATCACTCCCAGCAGGGGTCCAGCAGCAGGCGCCCCCCATGGAGGAACGAGTATCCGTGATTGGACGGAGTTTGTTTTGGTTTATTTTTCTGCCGTCGTTGGACGCGGCGAGAAACGTGGCCGTTTTGGACCCTGATGGATGAACGTGAGCTCCACCTCAACTCACAGCCTCTTTTTTTAATTTTCCCTGCGAGCTTCTAGCTGGACGTGGGCGTCTCCGCCCGCAGGCTGGAGGACAGGTTGTCATTTAAAGGGTTCCCCACCGACCATCTGCCGCCATTTTGTGCCCCTCCTCCTCCCGTAGCACCCCTACGAAACTCTGTGGACCTGACGGCCTCAGACCTGACAATCTGTACCGAACAGCGCGACGACACCAAAAACCTGCACTTTGGGTAAGTGAGACAGTTTTGGGTTTGAGCTCCTTTTTTTTTTTTTTTTTGTTGTTTTTTTTTTTTTTTTTTTTTTTTGTCGCATTCGCTTCTAACGCTTCAGTGTCTGTTTCATTTTAGACCTTTAATGTTGCTGCGGAAGAAATGTTCACAATAAGAAGTTAGAAAAGTCAGACAAACAAACAGTAACGCACATAAAATGAAGCGTAACTGCAGATTAATTATCAGGAAACAAATGAGGAAGAGTTAGTTCCTCAATTAGACTCATCTGGCTTTGATTGGTTGTTAATGAGGCATTACTTCCCTTAAAACCCACTCCACAACTTAATGATTAATTAATAATTAAGTTGTGGTTTGTTTTTTAAAAGATTAAGCAACATTTTGTGGCTCCAAAAAAAAAAAACATCTTTGCAAACAGCATCTCAGCTGGAACTATTCTTTCCTGGCCGTGCGAGGGACCAAGTTCCCGCCCGGCCCATCCTGATGACGCGGGTCTGGTACCATTTCCACCGGAGCCCCTCTGATGGCGTCCAGGGGCAGTTTCCTCCACCGCCGTCTGGAAATCAAAGCCGAATCCAGCGGAAGCAAGACGAGGAAGAATAATCAGGATTCCTGACCAGGCAGGTGTCTGCGAGCCCTGAAGGAGGAGTGTGGTTAAAAACAAAAACAACAACAACAAAGCTGCATGTTAAACGTCTCACCTCATGAAAGTCCAGTTGTGTCTCTGACGCCACCGTCTGTTTGGTCTCTGAGAGCAGCTGCTGTGGGAGACGTGTCAGACGTACCAGACCTCCTTCATTCATAGCTTTGTGACACAAACTGTAGAAAACAACTGTGAGGGTGTGAACGGTACACGAATGTGTGTGTGTGTGTGTGTGTGTGTGTGTGTGTGTGCATGGAGAAGCTGCAGATTCACATTCAGACATCAGAACCAACATCTGCTCCTTTTCTACAGTCAATTTCAAATCCTGTAAACACATTTCAAGCTGATGATTTAAAGCGCATTAGTGTGATGATCCTGCCCCCCGGTGGCGAAAGAGAAGAACTGCTCAGTAAAACTAGGCTCACTAATGAGTGGGAATGTACTCATCACCGATCAAACCCTGTTTGTTTTTTATTTGTTTGTTTCTTTTTCCCCTTTTTCAATGAAAAAAGACTAAAGACTTTTGCATCCCAGCATTTCTCAGGTCACTTTTCAGCTGAAAAAAAAAAAAATGTTGGAAACCACTGAAGCCAGCCGGAGGATGTTTGGTGGCCATGTCGTTTTAGCGGCTGAACCTAGCGTTGCTGTGAGATTATGTAACATGTATTTACCAAGTTCTCGTCCCGTCTCAGTGTTGAAGTTAGTAGGATCCGAAACACTTTACCGTACAAACCAAAGGCACAGACAGCTCCGTACCGGTGCCTTAATCTTTGGTCACCCATCACAGACACACAAACTTTTATTTATTTTTTAAAAGGTTTCTCATCTTCTTCTTTTTTTAATAACAATACAAGCCATAATTAGCCTGGCCAGCCATATGCCCATTCACCGCCAGACTCGTGGCTCGAGGGTCGACTCATTGATGCGACGGAGAGAATTCATCTCGTGATGCGTTTGGGCAACTTGGAAGGGTCGTTAAGGTGAAGCTCGCTGGATCAGAGGATCCAGCTGCTGCCAGATGTACAAGCTGATGAGCTGGAGGGAGTCCAGCTGGTGTCCTCTGGTTAGCCCTGGCTAGCGGCCTTGCTAAACTTCTCACCTGAACCCAGGACCAGTCCCAGTGGTCTCCTACTCCCTTTAATACCACAACGAGGCGTATTGTCTTTAAGAGAATGAGCTTGCTGTGGGTTTTGCGTTCCCAGGTGTCGAGTAGCTACAGCGATCGCTAGCAGAATATAGATGGGAAGTGCTGAAGTATCGTGGCAGCGGCTCAAAAGTCGAAATTTTGAGGAAAATGACCTGATCTGCATTCTGACGTGACTCTGGACCACCTGCGTCAATAACACATTATTATTATAGACTACACATAATGCAGCCTATTAAGCAGTTTCACCAATAAAAAGATAAAATAATAAAACGAACTCGACAGTTAGCTAGACAACATTGGAGCATTTAGTTCTGATCCAGAATCAGTTTCTGTAACTGGCATGATTCCAGAGCAGACTAATACTGAATTACAGCCACGAAGAAACTCGCTGAGACGCATCGTGAAATGATCATACGTTTGGGGATTAGGATTAGGATTAGTCCTATAGAGATCACAGATCTCTTTTACAACAGAGACCTGGTCAACTGAGGGTCATTTATAGACTCACACTCACTCCAGTTTAGTGACCAGTTAACCTGACGACATGTTGGTTTTTTTTAGTTTCAGCTGTGGGAGGAAGCTAGCCTCATAGATCGGACTCACATCTGCACAGATGTCGGGTCTGAAAACCAGCTATTAGGACCTCCTCATCCAGGAGGCGGGACTAAAGGTTGCAGATGGTTAGAGCTACAACCAATCAGAGCAACGGACAAGGCGACGTCTTCAGGGTGACACAAACAAGTCAACGGGAGAGTGTTGTGGAGAAGAGTTCGATGGAGAGAAAATGGAATGATTGGCGTGTTCAAACACTCAGCTGATACCTTCAAAAAACATAACCGTTCATTCCGCGTCTGCTGACGTTAAGACAGATGCACATGATCATGTTCAGACCACTTCTTGAATCGCTGCTTTTATCAGCAGATGTCTCTTACCATTTATAAATGAGATGGACCTCATCCACCACGATCCTCAAGAGACTGACACAGAAGTCCAAGTCAATGGAGGTGTCGTCTTTGGAGTCACCACCTAGTGGTCATTTGATAAATTACCATTTTTCTCACTCCTCCAGTGAGTTCAGCTCTGAAAACCAGATGTTGCGCTTCGATGCTACCATCAACCCACAAATTTGTTTCTGTAAAAGCAACAAGTCTTTCACCTTCCTCGCCGTTTTGGGACGTCCTGTTGATGCTAGCCTGGTTGTCGCTCTGATTGGTTATGTGCTAACGGTTTTTAGATTTACTTTTTGGCTCCTCCCTAACTAGGGTGGCCAGAGTGGTTTGAGCCTCGTCATTGGTTCTACACCGGGTACCCATTCTGATGCAACCGAGACTCAAACCATTGAGTCCCACGTGTTCGGTGTAAGCGACCTGAAAATCCAGATGAAATCCAGAGGACCCAGACTAGGAAGTTGACTCAGATGGCTGGCCAGGCTAACCTAGATCAGAAGGAAAAACAGCATCTGGTAAGCAGCTTCAGGGTCTGTGGTGGTTTTTGAGTTCACGAGTCGACGCTTCAGGCGTTTTCTGACGTGTTTGGTAGAACTGAGACTCTGAAAGGGCGTCTCAAAAGATCTCACTTGTGGTTTCAACTCACCTTAAACAGATAAAACCGGTCGCGTCCATGCTCGGTGTACTCACAGTTCCTGTCGTCACCTTATTTACAACCAAGGTCTTAAAAAAACGCCTTAATCCCGTCACGTCTTCACTGTTCATGTCAGCTGTTGTTGCAATACACTGTACACTACCTGCTGTTCCTGTAGATACGCAGCCAGTGTAATCTTTGCTTTGCTTTTTATATATATTTTGCTTATGTACCTTTTATTTTGGATATTAAATGTTGCTGTTGACTTCCAGAATCTTAAAAGAAAAAAGAAAAAGTGACTTGAAAAGCAGCTCCAGCTCTGAATGTTTCACGGCTGCTGATCACGGATCTTCAGAGGATATTTTTGCTAGAGTGTAAACTAAGATTTCTATTCACGCAGAGAATTTAAATATTTGACGACCATGCCTTTCCTGTGAGCGGCGGTGACTGGAAATACGAGGACGTTCGTTAGCTTAGATGACAGTCAGAGGCGCTTGTGTCATAACGACCCTCCGTCTCGTCTCTGATGCCAGTGGCCGTGGCAGCGTGCCAACTCTGTGTTTTGTACCATTTATAAAACAGAACAATCAGGAAAAAAAGAAAAGAAGAAAAGAAAAGCATATTTTTTAAAAGAAAACAAAGCGGCCATCAGTGTTTTTAAAGATTTTCATCCTCACCCGTAACGGTTTTAAAAGCTTTTTATGCTTCAACGTCCCACATTTGTTTAAAGGAAGTTCATTGTATTTTGCTCCTTCTGCATTATGTTTTCTTTTTGATGTTTTTCTGTCAGACACAAAAATGTATTGTGAGAGACAATTAAAGTATTATTTAAACATGGAGTTGTTACACTGACTGACACAATAATTGAGGACCAACTGTGCAGTGATGTCATCAGATTTCCTGCTAGAAAAAAATATGAAAGATGTTTTTGGTAATAAAATCTCATATTCCAAAACTTTTATCAGAAAATTAAGGGTTTTGTACTAAAAGGATGAAAATGGTAAATTTTATCTGTCATAAAATTTCTAATTTCACAAAAATTGCAACTTTCATCATAAAATTGAGACTTTTGTACTAAATTTACAATTTTTTCTTGTTAAATCACATATTTTTTGATAAATTTATAATGCAAACTTTTATGCAACTTTGTATCAGACAGTTGCAAATGTCACAAAATTGACTTTTTCAAACTGAAAATTACAATTTATTATTTAAAAAAATTAACTTTTCTTGCAAACATTTTGACAAAGAAACACAAATTTTTGTTTAAGAAAATTATTAAAAAGAAAATTTAAATGACGCTATTCTGCATTTAAATGAAGCTACTCTCCACCTCAGTTATCCCACTACTGAATCATCTGAATTTATTTAAATTTTGTCCTAGTTTCTAATTTTCTTCTCGCGCTCCTTCAGGCCACGTAAATTAATTGGGGGCCAGATTTGGTCCACGGGCCATGAATTTGACACGTGCACTAAATGAAAAAGATGCAAAGATACTAATGTGCACTTCTGGCGTATTTTTAATCTCGGGACAACAGCGCCCTCGTGTGGATGAAGAGTGAACAGCAGGTACAGTTGAAATAAGCTGGTTCCAAATGCATTTGAGTTCACTTGTTTCTAAACTGCTGCATGTAAATAAGATGCCTGATTATTAGAAGAAGAAAAAAAAAGAGACAAACTTCAGCATCACATCAACATTTAAAATACTCCAACATGAAAACAAGACGTTACAATTTTTCTGTTTCTGAAATGAAACTAATAAATACATTTCTTCTTTTTTTTCGCTTTAGTTCACTTGTTTTCAGTCAGAAGGCATCAGCAACTTTTAAGTTCTTTAGAAGTGAATGTAAATGATCAGCAGGCAGAAACTCCAAGGACGTCCTGGTTTAAGGCCGTCAGGGGTCAAAGGCCACCGTTCTCCTCCAGCTTCTGGAAAAGCTCCAGGCTGCGCAGACGCGACTGTCGCTCTCCGTTCTTCCACAGGATCAGCAGGTGGTCCGTGGAGCACGTGACCAAACCGTTTTCCTTGAAGCTGACAAACATCTACAAAGAAGAAACAAGGCGACAGACGATGGGAAACTTGGAGCGAGAACATCTCAACACGACGTGAAAAAGAAAAGTGGAACAACGGAGCTGGTTTACGTCGGAGTCCTGATTTAGTAAACGTTTACGAAGAAGTTGCTCATTTTTGCCAAAACTTTTTTTTAAATGTCAAAATGTTTAAAAAAAAATATTTATTTTCCAACAGAAAATTGTAATTTTAAGTTTAAAAAAAAAAACAGTCAAAATTTTATTCACATTCGTGATTGTGAACTAAAAAGTCTTGGTTGTTTAAAAAAATAAAATACCATAAAGTTTTGTCTTTTTTTTACATTTGTGATCTTATGAGAAAAATATTTGTGACACAAAAGTCTTGATTTTATGTTAAAGGCTGAGATTATTTTGAAATTTGAGATTTTATTACCAAAAAAAACCCCACAAAAAGCACTTCAGAAGAAAATTTGGTTTTTTTTTGTTTGTTTTTTTTAACAAAAGTCTTTATTTAATTTTAAATTTGCGATTAAACAAGACTGATTTATGATTTTACAGATTTTACGAGTCCAGGACCTACAGAGAAATCTGACGCCGCTGGTTGAGAAAGTAAAGAATAAAAGAATACCCGTCCCTTTAACGGTAACCATGGTGACAATGCGAGTTTGAGTTTGACACGTCTATGCTGAGACATCGTCTTTAAGTCTTCAAGAGCATCTCTGACTCGTACCTGGACGGCACCCGAGTGTCCAATCAGGTCTCCCGTCAGCTCCAGCATCCTTAAGTTGGGAATGTCCACGACCTTCTTGGACTGCGGACCGGACTGTTTGTTGGAGCGTCCAAAGTTCCACATCCCAAAGAACCCTGTGAGCAGATCACCAACATCGGGGTCAGACATGAGGACCTGCACATCTGATGCAACAGATCCAGTCGTGTGTATTATGAAATAATCCTGTTTGGGCGTCTTCAGGTCACCGACTGTAAAATACTGGACCAACTATCTGGTCACATGACCAACAGACGTGTACAGAGTGTCTCTTTATAACCTGCGGACGCTGGTTCGGCAGCTAAAGGCAAGTCCTGGATCTCCCACATCCTCACGCTGCCGTCTTCAGAGCACGACATCAGCTCACTAAAACACACACACACACACACACACACATTATTATTAATAATAACAATAATAGTGATAATAACAATAATAATAATTATAATGATGATGATGAGTTCAGTGTCACTGGCTCCCAAATGATAAAACAAATGCTGCCCTCTGCTGGTTTCCTGTGTGAACATCCACATTTAAACAAACACCACACCATCGCCATGGTTACCACTCTAAGGCCAGGGGCCTGTATCATGAAGCTGGATTGAGTTTTCCTGGGCTCCTCACATCTCTCCACTTATCCTAACAGACGCTGTCTATCAACCCAGGTTTGTCTCATCAAGACTCGTGGACGCGCACGTTTAAAGGGCAGCGTCCAAAGTAGCGGACCAATCACAATCATGCGCGCCATGAACGTCATCGGAGGGAAAGAGAGAACGCCGTACATCACAGCCAAGGAAAAAGAAGAAGAAAAAGACAAGCTACTGGAGGAATGTAACACTGTTACTGCTGCCAGGAGAGAAAATACCTGGTAAGATGTAACCGACAGCGTAAACGCCTACGTTACACGTACGTCTGATGCTGATCACAGGCGTGAACCCCATGAAATCAGCGTGAGAATGTCTGATAATCAGTCATTAAGTCATCTTCCCCAGATAAAATCCCTTATGTTTATAAAAATAAACATAAAAATATCATTGCATCCGGTAAGTTGGTCCTTCTAATAAAACATCAGGCTGGAATAAAGCTGGAAGTTAATTTTATAAAAAAATTTTTAAAAAAATCACAGTTTTTTGACAAATATTTGATTTGCCCCCCAATTTATTTAAAAATCAGTTAATTTAAATTTTCGAAATCCTGCTTTTTCTCGCATCAGTTTTTGTTAAAAAAAAAAAAACATTAAAAGTAAAACTTTGTAACTACTTTTTTATACATATATATATAAACAAGTATTATAGTATTACTGACAGTTTAAAAAAAAAAAAAAACAGTAGGGTAGTTTTTCCTTTTTCCGGGCTAATTTAGGTTTCTGGGAATCGTTCTCTGAAAGCAAAGCAGCTAAACGCGTCCAACCAGTGCTAACTGGTCTCGATGGCTGCAGGTGCTGCACCACGTCCACAGAGAAACCCAGACTGGATCTGGACGCCATCAGCGTGACCAGTCAGGGACGTTTAAGCGTTTCAACAGAGTAACATCATCCGCAGAGAGCAGGACGACCGCCTACGTGTCGGACAGCAGCATGGTGTGCAGCACGTTGGAGTCGTGGGCGGACTTCCTGTAGGCCACCACCGCTTTGGTCACTACGTCGTACACGTACAGGCCGCTGCCCACCGCCGCCAGGACCAGCTGCAAAACACGCAGACATGAGCTTTTTCTTTATGGATCACAACAATAATCATCACGACGTTCTGCGCGGCTCCCTGCTCACCTTCCCGTTGGTGGTCAGGTGCTGGATGGACATTTCGCTGGGTTTGGGGGCGCCCAGTCGTATCTCACTCTGGCTGCCGGGCTGCGACTCCTCCCACAGGATGTGCTCGTAGGCCAGAACGTTCCAGTCGATGGCGTCCCACAGGATCAACTCGCCAGCGTGGGAACCGCTGCCGAAGAGCCTGTCTGGGGGAACCAGGACCTTGACTCAGCGCTGAGGCACTGAATTCATCTGAATTCAGCCAGAGACGCTAGCACGATTTAAACCGCCAACCAGCAGCTACTTCAGCTCTGGAGCAGATTTAAAACGACATCGTGATATTCTGTAACAGAACTAAGCAGCTCTGACATACGTCTTTGGTTTTAAATAGAGGCAGTCTGTAACTTCACCACCCACCACTAGGTGGCAGCGTGCAGAGCAGAATTTTTCAGCTTAAAGGATTAAAATTCACCAGCAGACTGACCATTGATGTTAATGAGAGCTCGGATCTGGTCCTGGTGGTTGGACAGAGAGCAGATCTGAGCCACCGACACGCAGGAGTCCGTGGAGACGGTCAGCCTGTAGACCACTGCAGAGAGGAGGAGACCATCATCCTGGGCCACGTCATCACCATGGTTACTGTTAAAGGGCCGGTAAGCCTCCACGCAACAGTTAATAATACAATTTCAACATTTTTCTCAAAAAAAAAAAAATTATAATATAATATATATTATATTATAATATACACGATAATATATTTACAAAAAAAATCGCATTTTGAAGAAAATGAGCAATCTTGTGTTGTAAAATCTTTTGCAAATGCTTGTTAAATAAACCAGCCAGTCAATAAACCACCTTAAAGCAGCTGCTCTCCACCTCAGTCATTCCACCTTAAAGCAGCTGCTCTCCACCTCAGTTATTCCACCTT
>JBAMYA010000004.1:1723395-1733698 GCA_037176975.1 Arrhamphus sclerolepis
CCACCTTAAAGCAGCTGCTCTCCACCTCAGTTATTCCACCTTAAAGCAGCTGCTCTCCACCTCAGTTGTTCCACTTTCTGATGTCAGAACTGAATCAAACGTTCCCTCAGAGATGTTCCAGTTAGAGGTCTAAGGTTGTCTCTGAACGCTCTCGTGACCCAGACAAAATGAAGTGGCGTGCCGGATTTGGCCCGTGGGCCTTGGGTTTGACACGTGTGCTCTGAGTCGTGATCCACGCATTTCTCCTACCGATCTCTTTGTCCATGGCTGCTGCTATGCAGTTCTTGGGCAGCTCGATCAGAGCAGTTATTCCTGCAACACGTCAAAAAAGAAAAGTTTAAAAAAGCATTAATTAGTTTACGTGTAAACAGCAGCACCACTATGGTCTCCTTTCTTTTCTTTTTTTACCTGTGTCGCTCTGGTCCTGTCGGTGACACTGCAGCTGGAAGTCTCTGTTCCACACGCACAGCTCTTCCCCGCCAGACATCCACAAACACAGCCGCTCCAGCACCAGCAGGCACTGGGAGACACGCACACACGCGCACACACACACACACACACACACACACACACACACACAGGAGACACAAGCAATCCCTGAGAGATCGTACAAAGCCCCAAGATTCTGCAATTAACCTTTAACTGCAATCAAAAAGAGGCGATTCGCGGTTTAAACAAAAAGTCTTTGGTGTCAAACGTTTCTGACGAGTACATTTCATAGTCTGTCAACCCCAACGAGGACGCGCAGGGAGATGACAGCAGTGGACGAGAGACGATATTAAAACGTAACATTAAATGAAGATTCCAGAGCTGAAGCAAGAATTGTGGACATTCGTCATTTAAAACACTAATTAGTGTTGCGCAACGACCCACATCATGATTAAATGATATTTTCAGACTATGAGGACTCAAAACCACCATCCACTCCAGCGCTGCGGTGTGTTGGGTCTCTAAACAAAATGAAAGCTTGTTTTACTTTGTATTAAAAGCCATCTTTTTTTTTTTCGTATTAAAAGCCATCTGTACAGGAACCTCACTGCTACCTTGTTAGTCAACAACGTAGCAGGAGAGTTCCCGGCTTCTGCTTCAGCACTGACCAGCGAAGCGAGGTCAACTTACTCAGACGTGGGCCAGGGTCAACTCTCTAAACCGGGTTTGACAAAACCGGGCCCCTGAAACTGGTGTTACTGGGTACCATGATGCTGGTTACAAGGTTGATTTGTTGAACCTGCGTTAACCTAATTAGAGTTTGTGCATGTTGCAGCGCACGTTACGGTTTTCAAAGATGGCGTGATCACTTTACAGAAGAAGAATTTTTCTGTAAGTGGAACTCAAACACATCAATAAAGCAAAGCAGGATTGTTGGCAACAAACTGCTGATATATGTTCTTTAAATCTGTGTTACAGATGATTATTAAAGGTGACATAAAATGGTTGAACAGGGTATTTATCCTTATTCTGTGATGTGATATATAAACAGTTAAATGTTGGTTTTGTCTGTAATACTTCAGAGGGTTCAGATGGGGGATAACTGGCAACCTCAACACGAAATGCAAGCACTTGATGCTGATTGGCTGCCTTTGCTGCCACTCAAAGAGACTTCGCCAGCTTCGGAAAACAGACAGAGCAACTTTCTACATGCCAGTATATCGAGCCTGACGGGAGTGGTGGGAAATCACGGGCCGACACCGAAACCCGGCCCAGAGTCGGGTTTGTACAGAACGGGAGGGGGCGTGAGGTACATTTGACGTCATTTGTTCCTGTTGGTCAGATTGGTCCAGTTTCTGGCGAACATTTCTAAAGGAGGAATTTCCATGAAACGGAGACGTTCAGGATGTCGAGGACTTTACGTATGTTTCTGAAGGCGGGTCGACGATCGTTATTCAACAAAGACGACAGATTTTAATTCTCTGCCTCCTTTAACCTGTGGAGTGTCTGAAATGATTGACTCTTGGGAACATTATTATTTAGCTAATTTATGGGAATGCATCAGACCTATTTGGATATTAGTACCCACCCGTGATTGGATAAAACCTTCCTTGATTTGTACTGCTGTTAAATGCCTCCAACAGGTGCCACCTTCAGAACCATCCTACATGCAGTATTCTTGCTCAGATGTTCAGCATCACCCATGGAACAGATAAACGAAGATAACGAACTCCCTCGGCTGAGAATCTATATCTTTCATAAAGAATATCATCCGGGTATGTCAGCGGACTCTGGTGGCACCTAAAGACCAGGGTCGGCAGCTAGGTTTGGCCAGTGGTGGACCATTTTGTCCTCCCTGAGTAAAAAAAGAAAAAGCACCCCCTTCCTGAATGAGGCTGCATTTCAGCTTAAGGTTATTGATTTTCAAACAGGCTCATGGGTGGATGATCTTTGGACAGGTGGATTAAGGAACTTATAGGAACTTAAATACACCTATAGGCTACTCGTGAGTTAAGCTTTTCTTTAATGAGGACGCACGGGAGGAAGCACCGACATAAAAATCTGCTGGCAGATTAAAGTGACACCCAAGAGGTTGCGACTGAAGGCAGATACCAGTTTCCCCATTAAGTGAGTGGCCTTTTAAGTTTTTAATAGTTATGTTGTGACTTGATTTTATTTAAATAGTGCTTTTTTTGCTCTGTAATTTCAGGAGCGCAGCACATACGTCCAGTTTCCCACCACAATCTGGTGTTCATCCAAAGTCAAGAACTTTCTGCTCTTATTTATTTATTCAGTCTGTTGCAGCTGCACAGCTTTTCTTTTTCCCCGTCAGAGCGCACGTGCCAGTTAAACTCCCACCTCAAACCAGTGTGCATCCGAGGCCAAGCAGATGCTTTATTTTATTTTATCAAATTGTGTCGGTTCACCACTTTTGAATAAATGTTCTGAATTGTCGTTTTTGCATATATGGGCCCACGTATATATATTCTCTTTTGTCAGTCATCTGGTCTGGTCTGGTCTGGGGGGGCAGGTATGACTGGTGGCCAGTTACCGACCACCACTAAACAGAGCCCCTCATAAATTGTGCTCCAGTATCAGCGGATCATCCAGGTGCGGCAGCATGGTCTTGGGGGGTCTTGCTGGTGGAGGGGCGGGTCTTATAGGGGGTGTGGTGAAGCAGAAAGCTCCAGTTAACCAAGAACAGAACCTGCTGGGACCAGGTCTGAGACCTCCATCTAAACCTGTCCAGCTTCCGTGGTACGGCTTAGACAGTTACCCTGATAAGCCGTTAACCCGCTTCATGGTACAGGCCCAGGTCTGGATAAGTTCTGATCCAGATCACGAGAATGATCAGAGCCGGCTTTGTATGATGTCATCAAAGTGGTTTTCATGCATTCGTCGCGGTCCTGAAATCAGCAGACGATTAATTTACAGCTCGTTACACTTTTTAATCGTGGCCTCGCATCCGTCTTTGGTGGTCCATCTTTGTGAGACCACCAGTTTTTCAGCTACGACAGAACATTTTTTCCCATGATTCATTGGTCTGAGGCGGCTGAAACCGTACAGCGTGACCCTCACATTCTGCCAGGCCGACACATGAACTTTCTTGTGATGTGATGCCCCCTTGTGGTCACACGTGATGCTGCTACATAAAGTGCCTTTAAACTATCTTTGTGTGCATATTTAGAGAATTCAGTAATTAATTAATTGCGTCCACCTCGTTCACCCTAATGAAGGAGAAGAAAAGCCTCATTTAGCTGCAGTTCTGTGTCTTCACCAGCTCCTCGGTTACCTTCACAGAGGACTGAAGGTCTGAAATGGTCTGGACCCTGTTGCCTGTATCCGGATCCCACAACTGACAGCCAACATTAAGGATAACGCAGCTTTAGTTACAAATGCTTGGATCAGGTTTTCCTGCGTGAGGATACGCTGACACTCCGGTCTGAGGAGGCGGTGATGAGGGAGGTGTGGCAGGTGACCTCAGTCCTGCAGGTGAAGGTGGTGATGGCGGTAATTTGCTGGGAGTGTCCTCTGAGCTCCTGCAGCCGCTCTCCAGTCTAACAGTTTGACAAAAAGGAATAAATATCATGTCTTTTGAGTTTGTTTTTCTTTTAAATGCACAGAGGAAGAAGAAAAAAAACCCAAAACAAATCAGCTTGCAGCTCATTACCTCGATATTCCACACCAAGACGAGGCCGTCGTCCCCCGCTGAAGCACATCTGGAAAACAAAAGATGACGTTTTCAGCAGAACCACACTGTCAATGATGTTTATGGAAAAGAGAAGGAAAGGAAGCTTCTAGAAGAATGTACATTACTAAAGGGCTTAAAGTGGCACCAACCTGGCAACAAAGTAAACCTGTGTTTTACTGTGCCGGGGTCACCTGCAGCTGTGCACATCAGCAGCTAACACTGCTCTTACCCTGCAGAGGTCAGGTGACCGCGGCGGACTCTGGTGTAAAACTTAAAAAATAAAGAAAAAAAAGAGGATTTTTGTCCTCAAATACACTCTAAAAAATTAAAGGGTCAGGTTTCAGACATTTGTGACAACCACTTGACCGGCTGCTTCTTAAGGAATCCGGATGAAGAGGCTGAATCGTTTAGAATCCGTCCCGTCTTTCTTGGACCGACGTCCAGCTGAGCTACAGATACCTGATCAACTCCAACGATCCTGACGGCTGAGGCCAAATGCTGAGACACCGAAGGAGAGCGTTGTCAAACATCTGGAGAACGCAGCTGTCTATTCCAAAATGACTGACCTCTTCTGCAACGTCAGTTGTCTATTTCAGCACCCAGACACGTGCACGCTGTCACCTGCTCTGCCACTACACCATTTATACTTGAGGGTGGAACGATAGTTCCCTTTTTCATTCAAATCTCTGGTCATGTCCCTTGTTTTCTTTGCAGTAACCACAAGGAAATTACCTGTGCAGCATTAATAAAACCCTGCACCTCACCCTCAAAACCCTCTGGGGACGTAGTGTTGGGGAATGTGTCCAAAAGCGTCGTGTACGAGCTTACTTGCGTCTCAGACGTGGTCCTGACTAATTCGGTTTTGCGGCGGAGTTGACGTGATGTCTGGCAGCAGCTGATTTATCTGCAGGAACATTCATGAGCTCCTTTTATCACCTATTTACAGTAGAAGGTGGGCGTGTTGAGGGCGGGATCTGCAGCGAATCTGTGATTCAGAAAAGGAAACTACCTGCAGGAGTGCACGCACATTTCTGGATTTTAGGGCGCACAGTTTTATAAACTATCACCAAGGAACCAAATACGAAGGTAAGATTAACGGTTCAGGTGGCGTTTTGTGGTGAAAGTGTCTCTCCTGACCTTCATCTCAAACTAAACAACAATAAAAAATGAAGCGAGGACCCGAGGGCCAGCCCCTCCTCGTGTCGAACTCGCTCTGTTCGTGAGAGGAATCGTTTCCCAGAGCTCCATCTCCACCTGAGGAATCCTACAAAACATGTGTCGCCTTAACTCGCCCTCTGACCCTGAACCGTCCGCCCCGTCAGTCCTCAAAACCAACACGGCGGACGAAAACCAGATATAAAAACAAAAAAAAAAAGAAAAAAGGGAGGAACTGGTGAGAATAGAGGATTCAGAGGCAATCTGCAGAGAATTTTCTGGCCTTTGCCCCCGACTGTGGACCTGAGTGCAGAGAGGACAGGACCCCCAGGATGGGGTTATTACAGGAGGAGATCAGGCGGAAAGCGACCCCCACCTCACACACACACACACACACACACATTTAAGCCTGTTATAAATCCCAATCTGAACACTTATGCAGAGCCGCTCTAGCATGCCAGCGTGAATCACTCTCACAGGAGGAGCAGGAGGAGCATTAAAAGGCTTCATCCAACTGTTCTGTGTTCACACGCAATCACAAGCTGGTGATGATGCTGCTCCTGTCATGCTCTGTAGGTTCACTGTAGACGAGGATCTCCTGTCAATCACCAGAGGATAGAGGCCAGCCAAACGGAAGAGAGCGGAGGGGTTAGAGGGAAGGGGGGGTGGGGGGTCGGGATGAAGGTCTGCTTACCTGAAGTCATCAATCTGCACCAGAAATCGAACAATGTCAAAATGTCCTTTCAGCACCTGCAACTCGGTGAAGCAGTTTCTGGGCTGTTCCTCCCCGATGCACAACGCAGAGCTTTTCTGCAGAGACCAGACCAGAGGGAGAGCTGAGACACAAACTGGTGGAGGGACCGGAAACGTCTACACCAGTAGTCCACACATTTATGCAGCAACACAGCGCTCCGTCAGAGATTAAAGCCGCGGTCTGAAAAACTCTGTGGAGACGACTTTAGCAGGAGTGAGGAGGTTGGAGCTCAGAGACCTTCTCCAGGGCCTCTCTAGGTGGTCTTTACTCCAACCATCTTCTCTCTGGGTCTTTTTTTCTGTGGGAGACTTTTCAGAAATAAAGAAATAGTCTTCGCTCAACATTTGGAGGACTTTTCTCTGTGGCTCTATGCTACTAAAACTATGATTCACCAAAATAACCAAAACAAAACAAACAAACAAAAACGTCTGCAGGACACCTGAACATGGCCATCCTGAAACGTTCCACTGCTGAACGACAGTAAGACGGAGGTGACGGCTTGTGGTCCTCCTGGGACTGCTGGACCTCTCGCTTCACACCTTCTTGGTGTGATCCTTGATGATGTTTTTAAATTTGATGAAGCTGATTTCATCTGTCGTCAAGTCAAGCTTCTTTCTAGACTGAAGTCCTACCTCCTCCTGCTCCCGACCTGGAAAACCTCCACGTCAGGATTACTGCGACACGTTGGATGTCGCAATGGACCACCATAATTTTACCCTTTTTTATTTTTTTAGATTAACTTTTAATACATAAAACAAATATTTGAACAATTTCATGCCCTATATGCATTTCATTTCATTTTTTTGTTCTGTGAAGCACTTTGATCTTCATCTGGACAACCTGCTGCCAGACGGTTACAGTCACTTTAGAGCGACTCACCATTTTACAAAACCAGTGACAACTGGGAAGTCCGTTAAACAGAGTTTTAACCCCACCTAGATTTCATTTATATTAACTATACTGTCATTTATAGGATTCACAGGAATGACAGGAGTAGGTACAGCAGAGCCGTCAAAACTCTGTTTCATCCTGCTCCCCTCATCACCATGGTTACCGTTAAGAGGCCACGTCATCACCATGGTTACTGTTAAGCGGCCACGTCATCACCATGGTTACCATTAAGAGGCCACGTCACCACCATGGTTACCATTAAGAGGCCACATCATCACCATGGTTACCGTTAAGGGGCCACGTCATCACCATGGTTACCGTTAAGGGGCCACATCACCACCATGGTTACTGTTAAGGGGCCACGTCACCACCATGGTTACCATTAAGGAGCCACGTCTTTTTGCTGTTTTTTTTTTTCAATAATTGATTTGATTTTGAATTCCCATGTTAGTTATCTGGATAACTACGTCTAATAAATGATTTTATTTCGTGAATGTGTTTGTGAGAGGGAGAGGAAGCTGATTGTTGTCTTATTAAAAGCTTGTTGGACTAGAAAAGATGTTGTGAATCAAACAGAAAACCAAGATTGCTACATGAATGTTTCCTTAGTTTCACAGATGTTAAATCAGGATGTTTTCAGGGTTTCTGGTCAAGTTTTTACTCTAAAAGCTTAAAGTTGTCTGATTAAACTGAACCGGAAGACAAAACTGAAAACATGGAGAGAAATGGTGAAAACGGTTTTCTGTACAGCTTTTCAAACCTTTACAGTCTCTGCATACTTCATGTTCAACTTTAAACGTGCCGAAGATCAGAAAATGTAGACTTTTAACCTGAAAATTTTAATTTTGTGCGGTTTTTTTTAAAAATATTATTATTCATATATCATCTCACCTCCACCGAGCCCTGAGCTTCTCGACCACCGAGGATCCACCGCAGCATGACTCCGTCCTTTCATCGACTAAAGTCAGCTAAAGAAAGCAAATAAAACCAGATTAAATGTCTATTTTATGTCGTAATATCATAAACGTGTCTGTTTGACGCTGTCGGCTGCGTTACGTCTCATGTATCAGCAAAACCAACAGCAAAACAACGACAAGCTTTCTCTTTTTTTCTTAATTTAATGTCGTATTTTTTCACTTTGACACGTACCTCTCAGGTTTATTAGTTCGAGTTCCGATGAAATGAAAGAAAATAGACACAAAATCCACAGCGTTTAAGTTACATGTTGTAAAAAATAAAAATGAATTTCAGTCACGATGAAAACAAACCACTCATGTGACCCAAACTACGGAAGCCTTCGCGGACAAAAGCGACTGAAGTCGGCTAATATTTGGGAAGTGAGTCTGCTGAAGGTCACGTGTTTGGTTTGGCAATAAATGAAGGACTGAACAAATCCTGACCAATTTATTTACTTATTCATTAAACTAATTATTTTTAATCAATCAGTCGATCTTTATTTATACAGCACATTTAAACAACCAAAGTGCTTCACAGCAATTAAAAAACAAATAAAAGCTAAACATGGTCTATAAAAATAGAGACAAAACATAATACAAAATAAAAAAATCTTTCAATGAAAACCCAATACAAAAGTGGCCAAAGTGGCATAATGCCATTATAGATAAGTAGGTCTTTATTTTGGTTTTGACTTAACTCAGTGCACAGTTCTGACCAGTAACCCCAAAGCGGTCTCCCATTTTTTCCCCCACTTCTTTCATGGGACCTTTTAATAAATGTTGGCCTGCAGAAAGCGGAGCTCTCTTAGGTCTACGTCACACATCACATAAATAAGAATGAGTGAGGCCATTTATAGCACTAAAAACAAAAACAAAGAGCTTATTTCCATACAGGTTTGTTTCTGCATTCATTTAATTCTCTGCTTCTGTGTTCGTATGGTTATATAGTTGCTGCTTCTAACCTATATCTAAATCAGAGTTGGATGGATGGATGGATGGAGTCAATAGATGGATGAATGGATGGATGGAGTCAATGGATGGGTGGATAGAGACAATGGGTGGATGGATGGACAATGGAGTCAATGGATGGATGGATGGATGGATGGATGGATGGATGGATGGATGGATGGATGGATGGATGGACAATGGAGTCAATGGATGGATGGAGTCAATGGATGAGTCAATGGTTGAATGGAGTCGAGGGATGGATGGGTGGATGGATGGATGGATGGGTGGATGGATGAGTCAATTGATGGATGGAAAATAGAAGGTTAAATTACAGTGTTTCAGCAGCATATCAAGTTACAGAAATGAAAGAAAAACAGATGTAAAAACAAAAGAGATGCAACAATAAATACAAAAAATATGACAAGTAATGTAGACATGAAAAAAACAATTAAACAGCTATTAGACAATAATATGTATACATATATACACAGAAAATTACAATAAAAAGTCAAAAAATATGGTTAATGCTATTCTAATTTAACAGAAGAATACATTCTATGGTACCGCAAGTGAGAAACGATTGTGTTTCCGGCCTAAAGGATCGGCCTCTGGACCCCACTGAACCCTGGCACTGATGCCGCTGCACTAAAACCTGCTAGTTTCTGTCATGCCTGAGCCTCTGATTTCATTCTAAGTGTTAGGTTCGGTTTGTTGTCTAAAATGTTTTGCTTGCTGTCGGTCCACGTGCTGTTTATTGATTTTTTTTTTAACTCTTACAGGCTGTAAAAAATTACAGTCTTTGTCATTCTGTACCCTGTACTGGTCTATGAATCTTTCTCCCCATCAAGATGTGCTTACTGACGGAAAAAAGCTTCTAAGCTGATGCAATAAATAAATAAACACATTTACACATATATTGCACAGTAAATTGATATCTCTGGCCGAGGCCGGCTCTACCAGCCAACAAGGTCTGCACTCTGCATCTTTTATGACCACGTCGAAAACTGAGTAACACACTTTACCGTCAGGAGTTGAATTGCACAAATGCCTAAAAATGTGAACAATTTTACAGTGTAATACGTAAAAAGTATATCAGACAAAGTTGGAATTTGCAAAACAGGTTCAGTCTGGAGCCTATAAGAACATGTTGAATTTAAAACTAGAGACAGATTTCAAAAGACGAGAGATTCCAGTTCACTGATTCTCATTTCATGAAGTCCAACATTAATCAATATTTGATTCTATTTTTACAGTTCAGTTTAAGGCTCAACTGAGAAATACAACAAATACAACTGCGCTGGTGTCAATTTTTGATCTCAACATTTTCAGTAATGTGACTGACAAAAAGCTGTTTCTGTGAAAACCTCTTTCATGTGGTTTTGATTTGTCAAAACATTCAATTTTTCTGTGTGGAGTTTGCATGTTCTCCCCGTGCTTGCGTGGGTTCTCACCGGGTTCTCCGGCTTCCTCCCACAGTCC
>JBAMYA010000004.1:1733798-1750284 GCA_037176975.1 Arrhamphus sclerolepis
TACAATATGTTATAAAAGAATATATGATATAAAATATATCAAATATATACATTGTAATATGTAAAGGTACATAATAACTATAACATATTAATATCTATAGATAGGCAGCACGGTGGCTTAGTGGTCAGCACTGTTGCCTCACAGCAAGAAGGTTCCTGGTTCCAGCCTCCTCCTCCTTTCTGTGTGGAGTTTGCATGTTCTCCACGTGCTTGCGTGGGTTCTCTCCAGGTTCTCCAGCTTCCTCCCACAGTCCAAAGACATGCTCGTTAGGTTAATTGGTGTTCCTAAATTGTCTCTAGGTGTGAGTGAGAGTCTGAATGGTTGTCTGTCTACATGTGGCCCTGCGATGGACTGGAGACCTGTCCAGGTGGACCCCTGCCTTACGCCTGAAGTGAGCTGAGATAGGCTCCAGCAGACCCCCATGACCCTGTACTGGAAATAGTGGGTATAGATGATGGATGGATGGATGGATGGATGGATGGATGGATGGATGTTCAAATGCTATTTAGGAGCATGGAGCAGTTTCCTGTGGAGGTGATGTGTGGTCCTAAGTATGTGTAGTTGTGTGTGTGTTCCACCTCATGAGAGCCCAGTCTGGTCTGGTTTCCCTGACCCCTGGGTCATTTCTGGAACATCATGATTCGGGTTTTGTCCAGATCAACTGCCAGGGCTCAGGTCTGACAGAAGATCTGCAGATGATCCAGTTGCTGCTGGTGCTTCCTTTGATGGAGCCAGCAGTAAGAGATCATCTGCAAAACGTAGCCTCTGTCTCTGTGTCCTTCCCAAAGGTCTGCCTCACCTGCATGCAGGTCTGTGTGAGCTCACTGGGACAATTAGGAAGAAAACAAATTCAAAAAACTTTTATGTAACTCAAATATTACTTTTTTTTCCACAAATAGGCCAATTTTGAAAAATTATTCCATAACTTAATGAGATCCCATGGAACAGATGTTGCTCAGGAAATGTCCAAATGAAACAGACCTGTCCACTGTGTGCAAACACCTGCAGGAGGACAAGGAAGCCTTCCCCGAGTTGCATCAGTTGTATGTAGCAGCCCTGGTAAGCGGTTCCTTCCCACACTGTCACTGGTCCTAAAAAAAAAAAGAGGGAAGAAATCTACTGACTGTGATTAACTTCATATGTCCCTGGTAAAGGACATAACTGAAAGTATCGCTAAACCTCTCACTCACATCTGTAATCATTAATGACTGGTGAACAGCAATGGAAAAGAAAGAATCTGCAATTAGGGGTGTTTCTTACGGAAGCCCTAAAGGGCCATACATGCATACATTTTATTTCCACCGTTTTCTCGTGATGACGAGTTATTTTTTCCTCCGCTTTCCCGTGATAATGAGATAATTCATTTGAGATCTCAAGAAAACTAAGAAAAAAGTCTCTGCACACTTAGATCCATGCAAACAAGTGTATTTTTCACCAAGCTTTCGGTCTATCAATCTTCATCAGGGCATTGCAATGCCCTTGAGATCTCAAATTAATTATATCGTTATCACGGGAAAACAGCGGAGTTATGTCGTTATCACGGGAAAACAGAGGAAAAATATCTCGTTATCACGAGAAAACGGGAGAAATAAAATGTATGCATGTATGACCCTTTAGGGCTTCCGTAATTTCTAGATTTGAATGAAGCTTTTTATAACATAGACCATGAACTATTGATGAGAATTTACAAAGGTGTGGAGTTAGAGGAGCAGTGTAGTCCTGGATAAGTTATAAGTTATTTACAGCACAGAAAACAATATGTACAACTACAAGGAGTAAGGTCTTAAATACAGAAAGTTACCTGTGGGGTCCCCCAGGGGTCACTGTTGGGCCCTTTTATTTTGTACATAAATAAAGTGTGAATTATGTAAAAAATTAAAGTCCATATTGCAGATGATGCAAATTTATTTTGTTGTGAGAAGAACCTGCAAAAACTCCTGGATATGATGGAAAGAGAAGTCTCCATGTTGAGAAGATGGTTTGACGAGAACAAACTGACACTGAACCTGAGCAAAAATAAATTTATAATGTTTGGTAATCGTCAAATCAACCCTAAGAAGAAACTGAGGATAAACAATACAGAAGCTGAAAGGGTAACCACTATCACATTTCTAGGCGTCATAATTGATGACAAATCAAACTGGAAACATCGTAGAAGTTATATCACGTTAAAGATATCACTTCACGCTGCGTACTGTTCCTTCACACTAACACACCTGACCTTCTGTGTGGAAGCATCATCCAGGAAAGAGCAATAAGAAGCTGAATACAGAAAACCAACCAACTCTTCATCAAATTAAAAGCACTTAAATTCAGAGATCTAGATGACTTTAAAATAGCACAATTTACATCTAAAATAATCCATCAAAAAGTACCACAAAGTGTCCAGAGGTCGTTTCAGTTGAGAGAAAGTACAAATTTCTTACAGGGTCACAGATGTTAAAACATCCATAAGAACAAACACGCATGAAACAGAGTCTTATGTGTAGTAAATTTAAAAGGCTTTTGAAAAATGATATATTAAAGATGTACAGGATACAGTACAGGATGTGTGGTTATGAAATGGATAAGAGTTTATTTGTTCTTTGAAAATGGGTAAATTTTATGTTTGAGTTTTAGTGTATTAGTGTTATAAAACAGCCTGAGTTCAACTTTGATTTGTGCTACTGGACGGGCCGAGTCTGTTTCCTGGTGTTATTGTACTGGGATGAACATTTTATCTTCTGATTATTGTTTGTTAATTATGGGATCTGCCATGAGCGGGGACATTACATAAGTTGAACTTCATCCCGCTCCTTTCCGAGTGTGTTTTCTTTTTTGTTGTTGCTATATTTTTCAGTGTCCCATTCCTCAGTGACCTCAAGAGCTCTACCAGCAGGAGCTTATTGTTCTGGGACAGACAGCTACAGCCTAATTCCATGGAGAAAACACTGTTACTACAAGCACAGGAGAAAGTGCTGGATGCCCCTCCACATTTCTGACTGCCCCTCATATGTGCCTGCCCAGAACCGGCCCTTTCAGACAAAAATCAGCTGATTCTGATCACCAGCTGATCACCTGCTGCCTCTCTGGTAATAAGAGTTTTTGTTTTGTTCTGACAGTTAAACTGTATTGCTCAGAAGTAATTGTATTTGCAGTCTTTTGGGTGTTCTGCGTAGCCTCATGCTACATTAAAGCCCAAAGCTTTGTTACAACGTGCATTACAAACCATGAACCGCTGGTTGAGGAGGTGCCCCAACCTGATCAATACATGTTCTGGACCCCAGCTGACTGAAAACCGCCCAACCTGGCAGCACTGCAGGCAAATATTTTATTTCAAATAGTAATAAAAAGATGAATAAAAAGACTGACGTTCAAGCGTTTCAGAAAAAAAAAAATCTTGTGATTTGTTGTCTCACCACTAGATGGCAGTGTTTCACAACCCCAACTGATGAGGGGAAGACCCAGATCTCCAATCAGACAGGAGAGATCTAATAATCCTGCCAGGTGCTTCCACTTGTATTTTATAAACCACCACTGTAACTCTTGAAACCGCCACAAATTTTATTTTTTGATTCTCCTTTTTGAGTCCGACTGTTTCACTTTTTTCCTTCCTTCTGTTTTTTTTTCTCCTACTTCACCTCCTCTGCATCACTGGTGATGTGCTCTCCATCCAAACCTTCTTTCCTGTTAACACACAGATATACAACACACACACACAAAGTCACACATCAGCCGAGCTGTGTCTGCTCCTGCTTCCCCGATTGAAACGACACGCTGTGTAGGCCCTGTGACCTTCATGGTGGCTCAGATCTGCGGCTGGCACTGATTTCTGATTTAGTGTCGATCCGCCGCGCTTGTCAGGGGCTGCGAGGTGCTTTCCATGCGGTAATAGAAAAGCTCAAGGGCAGCAAGAGAAAGGAGGAGGCTTAGGGAGAGGGATTGGTGGAGCCAGAGTGAATGGGTTTTAGATGTGCGAATGGGCGACGCTTTGTTTGTTTTATTACAGTAACTGTCAGATACCTGAGCAGATGGGTCATTGATGTAAGCTCCAATATATACTACATAATTACTGCAAAAGATGTGAGGGAATGCGATCCGAGTACAAAAAACAAGCAAAAAAAAAAAAAAAAGGCTGTTGTCCTTTAGTTTTCCAGCACATCTGGCCAAACAGCACATCACAGACCCAGTAAATAATAATATAAATAATAAGCAAGAATAAATATGAGGACGATACATCCCACCAAACACCAGGCGATATAAAAAAAAATCAGGCCCAAAAGAAGACGCTGAAAACCCGTCTCTGTTTAGCCATTCTGCCGTGGTACAAACGTAAATGATGTTTTCACCTTCTCAAAAGTGATTCAAAAAGGAATGAATGAAAAAAAAGATGTTTAGACACCCAACATAGTTGTCTTTTCAAACAGACAAACTAAAAGAAAATAGCCAAAATATGTTGCAGCTGATTTGAGGGTTCAGTACATCACATTGGAATAAATGTCATTATTGGAGTGACTGTGGCACGTTCAGCCTCCTGGAGGTGTCAGGGAGGCTCCACCTGGAGACCCCGAGACCTCGCTGCTCACTGCCTTATCTAGTCAAGCTAGCGTCAGTGTCTAATCCTTCTTTCTTTCTTGTGTTTCCCCTAAAGTAACACAATGGACCTGGGCTCCCCACCCGCATGAAACTAGAAGTCTCTAAAATGATTTTAGCAGCAGTTCAACTCGTAACAGTTCACCTGCATGAGGACGATGTGACCTGGCGGGCGACCCGCACTCAGGAGGACACGCCTCCCAGCTGCCAATCAAAGTCTACAACTGGTTTTACAACTCGTCACAGTTAGTCAACTACGAGTTGGAGCTTCCTAACGTACTTTATCACCACAAACGTCATGGCAGAGCCAGCGAAGACCAGAAGAAGTGTTTCAAAGGGGAAAAGTTTGAATGCAGGGATGGGATGGCAAGGATGGAGTAAGAAAGTAAGAAAGTCTGGTTGTTCCAGCTCCCTCACCATGGTATTTGATCTCCTCCTCCTCCTCCTCCTCCCCATCTCCAGTCTAGAAGGAAAACAAATGGTTATGATGATGGAAGAGGAATTAAAGTGTGATTTACCAGTGGGGCAGCAGCCGCATTCAGAAACAAGCTCTCTGCCGTGTTGTTCAGAGGGATTTCGGAGCGCACTCTCATTCCTGACCAACACACTTCACTGTCCTTTTTCATCAGGGTCTCGCTGTGCTCTGCCTCACTTAGTGTGGCCTCTGCCTGCACTCAGACCTCAGCACACCAGCTGATTAACGCTTATTTTAACGACAAATGACCTTTCCCAGAAATAACATCTGTGAGCACTTGCAAATTTGAGGTAGTATGGAGCTCTTTTGTGCTTCATTCTAAAGGGAATTTTCATTTTTATCACTGTAAAGTCTAACTAACTGTGAAATTATGCTCCAAGTATAAAGACATATCTTGCTAGCTAGCTAGATCAGACCCAGATCTAGACAGATGCAGGGTCTGAAACAAGCCATCGGACCTCCTCATCCAGGAGGTGGAACCAACTGTTGCTTCTCAAACTGCATCTGCACGCAGTTGGTTAACGCTACAACCAATCAACAAGACTACAGACCAGACCAGTCCAGACTACAGCGTCTCACCTCTGTCATCATCATGCTAATGCCTCTCAGACAGGATAGACTGCTCTGATTGGCTCTCCAAGACTTTTGGCATAATTGATGATTTTCAGCTCGATGGACCTGCCAACATCAACACACTTTACTTTTTTCAGAACACATTTCACATTTTTAAGACAGTATTGTAGACTTTTCCAGAATTTATTTTTATTTCAAGCATTTAAAACCGCTCTATGCAGCAATACCACTTCTGACCACATGGGGCACAGAGATCTGCTGTGTCACTGACTATACTGTGTAGAGCGGGGAACATTTCAGGGACCGTTTCTCGATTCCAAGTACGCAGAGTCTGGACGTGTTCTTCAAAGTACATTTTCCTGAGTCGTACCTACCAAGCATGAACTTCTGAGGACGGCAGGACGCCATTCAGACTGTCCACAGCTGGAAGAGCCGTGTACTTGATAGAATCACAGCTCAGCAAGCAGGTTAACATGTATTCATAAACATTTATGAAGTCTAATGTGACTCAGAACGGACCATGGACTTCTGGCAAAAGTGTCTTTAACCGTTATTTAATATGATGTGTTTTTAATGAGTTTTACGCTCTTGTATTTCAGCCTTGTTATGCATTCTGGAACACTTTGCCATCTTAAAGGTGACATAGAAAGCTTGAACGGGGTATTTATCCTTGTTCTGTGATGTGATGTAGACCACAAAACTTTGGTTTTGTCTGTAATGCCTCAGAAGTTTCCTAAAACCTCTCTCAGAAAGCTTTGTTAGGTGGAGGCTTTAAAAAACGTGTGGTTTTGCACCTATTTGATGGGCTGCCTCTGCTGCTACTCAAAAGAGACTTGAATATTCGTTTCTGAAACCGACTTAAAAATAAATAAATAACAACTGCACAGTTTAACTGTCTCTCCTTCTTTCCCTATTTCCCCGCTCTCTGAACTGGAGCTTGGTGAGATTTTAAACCTGGACTGGTGTCGGGGCCTTTCTCATCCACATGTGCAGGTGCTCATTGGTGATCCTGGAACCATGTTTAGCTTTAATCGTGTTCATCGTGGAGGAAGCTGCCTCACAGCTGTATGTGGAGCCAAACAAGGTCAACATGAGCCACACTTTTCCCTTAGACCTGAGAAAGTGGTCTCAGAGACCAGTTAGAGCCAGAAGGCGGCAGAGTCAGGTGGTCCAAACTTCTCCTTCAGGGCCACATCCTCTTGGAGATCAACCAGCTGCATCGGGAGAAGCCCAGCATCTGCCCTCCTGAAGACCTGGACACCCCTCCAGACCAGGTTTAAAGTCCTTGAAGGACAAGCTCCAGCTCACTTCTCTCACTGAACAAAGAAAATGGGGAAATAAAGAACGACTGTTAAACTGTCCAGTTATTTATTGATTTAAAATAGATTTCAAAAATGAATATTCAAGCTGTTGTTTGGTTTATTTTATTTGATATCAAATTACTTCTCAAATCATGAGTTTTGACAAAAAGCCATGAAATTTTCTCAGAAAATGTTGTAGCTGTCAATGATTGTTTTGATGACATATGATCAGACAGATACACTTTACAGATGAATTACTCTGCCAAGTTGTGAGATATTTCTCTCAATTTTCTTTTTTTTTTTATCTACTTGTCACAAATTTCTCCCTTTATTTCAATACCTTTGTCCAGAGTTTTTATTCTAATTATTTCCTCTACTGGTATCTTAAATGTGTATGGTGTCAGTCATGCCATAAGATCTAATTAAAATAAAATAAAATAAAACTGCAGTTGATTAGAATATATATATAAATATATATTTATATGTGGCACTTAATGGTGGTCTGAAACTGACCAGGAAGGAGGAGTGTGCTCAAGCTTCTGTCACTTTGATTTGTCACATGAGCATGAATGTAATTGCTGTGTTTCAGTCATCATAGGTTAATTATGGGCCTTGACCTACAGTATTACTTACACACATACAGGCGCAGCCTATACATGCAGGTTTGGAGGCTTATTCCTACACAACCCCACAACTTAGACGAGCCACAGCGAAGTACAGCTGAGTTCTTTCTTGCTCTGTACTATCTTCCTCCTTGTCTAACTGATCATCACTGTCTCATCTCTAGAGCCCCCCACCCCCCACCCCCTTCCCCTGACCCCGCCTTCCTCTCTCCATCATTTGGAGACCTGCTAATGTTCTGTTCATTTTCTCTTATGAATAGATAATGGGCAAAAATCAAATCTCTTCATTTGCATGTAATACAATTAAGACCTTTTCAAACAATGACAAATGGAGGGAGCAGCGAGATGTCACTCAGTCTCATCACAGAGAAAGCAAAGGCGCGTCAGCGAATCTCGCCGTTTTAACGAAAATTAATAAAACCTTCAAATAGAATTTTCGTGCCGCCATCTGGAGTAGCAGTCACCGAGACAGTCCTGGACTCTGCATGTCAAATAGAATTAAAGTTCTGATGAAGCTGAAATCATAACATGAATGTGAAACCATCGATGTAACTTAAAACCTGCAGGATTAGATTTTTTTCATCAATAATAATAATCATAGGATGTGTGGTTTAAACTGTCTTATTCTCAATGACTGATATCAAGACAAACCTCTCCACTTCTGCAATCACCTGGTAGCTTCTCTAATACCTGATTCACCAGTTCACATCCACTTATCCATCCATCCATCCATCCATCCATCCACCCATTATGCATCATTTAAACCTCCCCTACTTCATCCACCCGTCAATTGCATCCATTGATTCAATCCATTCATACATCAACTGATTCTATCTATCCATCCCTCCATCCATCCACTGACTACATCATCCATCCATTCATCTATCTATCCATCAACTGACTTTATCCATCCATTGACTCATCCATTCATCTATCATCCATCCAATGACTCCATCCATTCATCCATCATTGACTCTATCCATCCATCCATCCATCCACCCATCCATCCATTTATCCATCCATCCATCCATCCATCCATCCATCCATCCATCCATTTATCCATCCATCCATCCATCCATCCATCCATCCATCCATCCATCCACCATCCATCCATCCATCCATCCATTTATCCATCCATCCATCCATGCATCCATCCATCCATCCATCCATCCATCCATCCATCCATCCATCAATTTATCCATCCATCCACCATCCATCCATCCATCCATTTATCCATTCATCCATCCATCCATCCATTTATCCATCCATCCATTATAATTATTGAATTGCACCTTCATCCCCTCATGGGCTGACGTAACATATTCCTCATACTTAATTCCATATTTTCCATTTTTATTCCATTATTACAGCAATTCCTACAAAATTACACGTCTTCTCATGTATCCAGTTTCTGCTTTGGTATAAAATAATTATCCTTGCAAAATTACACTGTTTATATTATCCAGCACCGGTCAAACATTTATAACAACAGAACTACATAAACAACTACAAACAAATCAGTTTAATTTAATCAAAAGAAAACTGAATAACTGACGTTAATGAACAACAGCAAAAAAAAAAAAGGTTTTCATTTAGTGACATTAAAAATAAAAACAACAACAAAAAAATGTCTCCTCGACCCAACGTTTGTGATTCCTGTTCCTTTAGGCGCTGAGAAAAGATGCATATTGCAGATATTGCTTTTCCTTGTTGATGTGAATAAACCAGTTAAAGTTTCCAGTTCATTTTTTTAGGATGTAGGAATGGGAAATACAGAAGGAAAAGTCTGGGGGATAATGTGTATCAAGCAAAACCCTTCTGATCAAAGGGCTTGAGGGCTTCGTGTTGGCCTGGATCAATTTTGTGTGATGATTTCAGCCAATCAGTGAATGAACCACGTCACCTTCTCCAGGTTGCCAAGCAGAGCGACGGGGTTCTCTGAGAAGATGGAGCCAGTGACAGACCGATTTTATCCTTCATGTTGCATTTTCAGTCATCCCCGAACCGCTGTTGTGCCAACAATTCCCACAACACTTATTTCAGGCACTTCTTGTCTCCGCTACTACATCCAGAGCTGAACAAACTGTCTTTGTGGATGGTTGAAATAGATGACTGCAAAAGCTTTCATTGATGTCCTATAGACAGAGGAGGCTCTTCGTATTTGCAGTAGCCCGTATGGAAAAGATAACTAAAGTATAGTTAACTACAGTAAAACACGGCAGAGGTTTATCATGATGTGAGTCTGCTTTAGCCTGATAGATCGGACCCACAGCTAGACTGATTTAGGGTCTGAAAATTAGCCATAGGACCTAGATTTGTAGGTTGGAGCTGCTTTGTTGTATGTCTGGGAAGTAATACATTTACTGAATGATGATATTAGATGTTGACTAAGGTGTTTTGGAATTAAACGTCTTTGTCAGTGTAAGAAAACAGGGAATGAAGCAGAACCTTCCTGAACCATGCATGTAAATCTCATTTATTTTCTTTTATTTCTAAGGATATTGCAAATTGTATTTTTGTAATTGTAGCATCTCTTTCACAGTCACTAGGACTGTAAAAGTACTTACATCATTATTATTATTGTTATTTTAATTTCCAGAACAGATTTTCTTCCTGAAGGCAGTAGAGACTGAGAATAGAAGGTGGGGTGAGAGAGATGTACAAAATGCACCACAAAAACTAAAAATACCCCCTCCCCTTTTTTTAAAAAAAAAAAAAAAGTGGAAGAACTCCAACAGAACTCTCAGTTAAAGTCCTGGATTCAGTCAAATCAAATCTTTCAGTTCTGGCACACCTTTTTGTTCTGTTTGCACTATTCTCAGTCACATAACAGCTTTTCAATTCTTAGCAAAACTTGTGGGAGCCGTTTCCCTAAAAATCTGCTTATAGCCTCACTGTTAATGGACTGAGTTTTATTGATCCTCCCATCTGACGCTCTGCATGAAAGCAAATCAGCTTATTTCCCAAAATGTCAAACTAATATTGTTAATTTGTAGCAAATAATTGCAAAAATGTGGACCTTTGAATGCGGCTGTGTGAGCTCTAATAGGATAGGCGGATATAAACGCAGATAATTTCATTCTGACATTCTCTCCTTATACACACTTATGAAGGTGTGTGAACATAAACACGACAGCTGTGCATGAACACACACATCCACACCTAAATGTGCCTAGAAACACACCCACAAACTGAACCCCTCACACTCACAAACACACACCCAACATCTCACACAGGAAAATTAATGAGCCTCTCATTCATAATCCAGTATAGAGAGAGCCATATTCACCCTTGGATGGTTTATTGACTGATTTCATTTATTTGTGTGGAATAAGTAGCAGGTAAACATTGGCTCACGCTCACATTTTCTGTGACACACTGGCTGCACAGCATTCTGGGAGAAATGATCCCACCAGCAGCAGGGTCACTGATTGGCTACCTCGTCAGTGTGTGACAAATTACCCAATGGAAAACAGGTTACCCATTTCCACAAACTAATTAACCTGGCTGATAGTGAAACAAACTATTACATTTATGAAATATCATTTCACATCTGTCGCTAGACTGCAAAAATCTTTATCTCATACCTCCTCCTCACTCTGATTTCTTATTTTCTATGATAGAATGTAGACATTAGAGCAGATGATGAACAAGGATTGAATTTACTTGAAAATGTTTTTTTCATTATTATTTTCTTTAAAGTCAGCATAATTTATGCACCAAGATTACTATGTCTTTAAACAATTTGTGAAAGCCCAGATGATGATATCATTCTTTGAAAGCTTCTGATAGGTTAACTGACAACAGTTGAGTTAATTGGACTTAAACCTCAAATGTTCTGCTTCCTTGTGTAACATCATGGAAAAATCATAAGAAACAAGTCAAGATATCAGCAAGAGAATTGTGGACAGTCTGGTTCATTCTTGGGTTCAGTTTCCAGATGTCTGAAGGTTCCACGTTCATCTGTTCAAATAATTGTACTCCAGTAGAAACACCATGAATGTCCACCATCATAGAGCTCAGGAAGGAGACAGTTCTGTGTCCCAGAGATGAACCTGCTTTGGTGTGAAATGCTCGTATCAACCCCAGAACAAAAGCTAAACATCTGCTGAAGATGTTGCTGAAGCTGGTGAGAGAGTGAAACCAGTCCTGAACCCATATGGACTCAAAGACCACTCAGCCAGGAAGAAAACTTTACTCCAAAAAAAGAAGGGAAAAGACAGATTACAGTTTGTAAATGCACACAGGAACATCTTCATTTTTGGAGACACGTCCTGTGGTCTGATGAAACTAAAACTGAACTGTTTGGTCAAAATGATCTTCGTTACATTTGGAAGAAAAATCCTGAGAACACCATCCCAACTATAAAGTATGGGGGTGGCAGTATCATGATGTGGGGATGTTTTACTGCTTCACTAAATAGATGACATCATGAGGAAAGAACATCATATAGAAATAGTGAAGCTACATCTCAAGACATCAGCCAGGAAGTTAAAGCTTGGACACAAATGTCTTCCAGATGGACAATGACTGTGGACACACCACCAGATTAGTTATAAGATGGTTAAAGGAGAACAAAGTCCTTAAACCATCTTATAAGTCCAGTTTTGACTGCCTGTGAGACATGTGTGATCAGGACAAATCCAACTTAATTCCACCAGTTCTGTCAGGAATCATTTAAGATGATGCTTTATTAAAGTGAATAAATATTCATTCAAATGAAACCAAAACTGACAATTTAATGTGAACAAAAGTCCGTTGCTCTGCTTTAACATTAAGGTCAAGTTATAATCCATCATTTTAGAGGTTTCCTACATCACACCTTAAAAAGTAGCATTCACATTCCCTTATTCACATGACTGATAGTGTTTTCACATTCTTTTTTTAAAACATGAATATTGCCATTATTAGCTGCTTTATCCAGTTGTACCATCTTTTGTAGGAGCGCTGCCTTAGCCATACAAATGATCCCAATGAAGAAGAAAAATCAATAATCTAAAAGAAAGACTTACCCTATTTTCAGAATCAAGTCAAATCAAACTTTATTTATGCAGCACATTTCATACAATACAATGCAGCACAAAGTGCTTTAAGAGGTAAAAACAAAGTATTTTCAGAGCAACCATGTTTTAGGATAAGACCATGCAAACCACAGTTCAAGCCACAGAAGCTGCGTAAAGAAAGCAAACAAAAGGAAGCTCAGCACTGCAAGCTACAGTGCTGCAGAAAGAGAAAAAAACTCACAGCACCACCTAGTGTTTGGATATGGAATTACAAATTGACGCAAACAACATTGAACAGCCATAAACTAAGTACAGATATAAACTGTGTAGCTAAGATGTAGACCCTGTACAGGCTACTTGCATGATAAAGAAGGAAGTTCGACAACGACACATTGGGAATTGCACCCTGATTGATGCAAAGCAAAGCAGTGTGAAGTAAAAGCAGAAACTTTTCCAGGAAACGAATCGAGGGAACTACATCTGTTTTATACTGTCTTCTCTTTATGCCAGTCAGCTGGGTGCACAACAACCACACTGCAGAGTACACCTCTGCAAGTCGTTCAGGCAGGAACTCAGATTTGAAAAGACTGTAATCTCCTCTTTGTACTTCATGGTTAGGATTAGGGTTAGCTTTCAGTAATTTAAATGAATTAAACCTGTCCCAGAAATCTAGACGTACCGCGAGCTGTCTAACTACCATCCGTTTGGGCCGAAAGCCTTGGGGAGCCAATCAGATCAGTCTATCCTTGAAGAGGCTCTTACATATTGAAATAAGCAAACCAGAAGTAGGAAAGTTGTCCAGAACAGACCAGCGCTACGTTTGGCTAGAAAAAAGTTATTTGACAGAACGTAGCTCCAGTAAAAAAGAAAAAAAAACACATGAAAGCAGTCACAGTCACATTTTCAACTAGAAACAGCACATCATCTTTTTATTGACCGATTCTATGTTGTTCTAAATGATTCTTCAACTGTCCGAGTCATTGTGCTGCTCTTCCCTTACAGCTAGCTAAAGTGAACGCTAGCTTCTGTCGATGCGCTGCAGTTGAATTTACTTCTTTCTAGTTCTGTTGAGCTGTAGTCTTCAGTCATTTACTACAGTCTCTCAGTTATTAGTGTGACTTTGAGCATTGCCTCTATATGTATAGACTCTGAACATGATTATGTAACAGCCAATGTTAGAACAAAATGTTACGTTTTTCCAAGACATTGGTTGAGCATTTGAACACACCAGTTATTCTCAAATCCTGCAACAATTGTTGGATTTCATTTTCATTACATTGGTGTCTCTTCACAACACTCCCGTTGACTAGTTTGTGTTACTTTGAATGCATCACCCTGGTTGTTGCTCTGATTGGTTGTTGCGCTAACCAAGTACGTGCAGAGGCAGTTTGAGAAGCAACAGTTGGTCCTCCTGAATGAGGAGGTCCTGTGGCTCATTTTCAGACTCTACATCTTTCCAGATGTGGGTCTGATCAATCAGACTAAAGCAGTCTCACAACACGATAAAACCTCCACCATGTCTTATTTTCCTTACAGGCTACATTGACAAAGAGTCTCCTCTGTCTAAAGAACATCAAACCACTCTACTCAAACTCTAAAACAGTTTGTTTCAACTCTTTTCCAACTTAAGCTGCAGTAGCGGAGGCGAGAAGTGGCTGAAATGAGTGTTGTAGGAACCTTGTCACCTTGTTCGTTGCTCTGATTGGTTGTAGCGTCAACCAACCGCGTGCAGAGGCAGTTTGAGAAGCAACAGTTGGTCCCGCCTCCTGGATGAGGAGGTCCTACCTTGTTTTCACACCCTACATCTGTCTACATGTAGCTCTGATTTATCTGGCTAAATTAAATCAACTTTATAATCAAAGTGCTTCTTCTGCTGTGCATTAAACTTCTGTGCTGACATATTTTGGAACCATATATCTTCCTGTACTAGCACTGTGTCCTTGAGGTTGTCCTGATTAAAAGTTAAACTGCAGCACCACAAAGGTTTGCACAAGGAGACAGTCTGAAAAAAAAACAAAAAACAAATCTCAATTTGAGCTTTAAAGCACATTTTAAACTTTATCTTAACTCAGAAGTCCTTGTATCTTTGGGAGCTTGACTCGCAGCATTCATGTGAAAGTTTAAATTAGGCAGAGAGGATGTAAAGGTGCAAACAGGCAAAGAAACACTAATCTAATTTGCTTTAAAGGAATACTTTTCCTCGTGAAGCCAGAAGAGGACGTGCTGGTACTGAAACCAGAATCATAAGTAGTCGTGTTTTTGTCCCTCCTCAGTTTTATCGCTGTTAGTGCAGCAGCTAAAAAGAGACAGTGTGGATTTTATAAAATTACAAATGCTTGCAAATTCACCAAGTGGAGTTACACGGGCACAAAGAACAATCATGCACAAAGAGGTCACATGAGGAGACACAGGCAGCACAAAAAAAGCACTTAAACGTGAGGTCTGTGCTGTATTTCCATACCAGGGACGTTAGCAGGAATTTGTGGATGTAAATTTTTTTTTGTTTTGTTTTTTTCCTGCTCGACCCCCAAAGTTTTCTCTTGCTGTATGTCCATCCCATAATCAGATCCTTCAAGGGTATGATGAAATAATTTGTTTTTTTTCACTATAAAAAGATGTGAGAAAGTCATGGAAACTGTTCCAGCCTTCAGAGGACATTTCAGAATACTATGAAACTGCTTTACGCTGTCACTTTTTGTTTGCCAGACAACACATTAATTCCCTCTATGAGGCCATATAAACATTTGTTAAATGGTTTATGACAAATCGCGGGCAGATTAAAGTGTTTATCTACGTATTTAACTGAAATTAACTAGTTATTCTGCCTACATCTAACAGCCCCTCAATAACTGGAGGCTGTTATATGAACAGCTAATGAATGACAATCAGGTAAAACATGTTTAATGGCATAAAATATATGCTCAATGGAGAAAATGTAATTAACAAAAAGCACAATACATGTGCCCTTAGTCATTACATAGTGTCACGAGCTGGTTATTAGATGTTTATACAGTAGTCATTTTTGAATGCCACATGGAGATTTAAATGTAATAATATGACACCTGCTTTGATTCAGGTTTTGATTTACAGTATATTCAAAAGGTCATTATTTTGTGTTTTCTTCCAAAAAAGAAAAAAAAATCACATGTAGAAACACCTTTGGCGCTCTGCTAATTTGTGAGCTTGTTGCTCAAAGTGATTGAGTTTGACGTTCCCGATCTTACCTTAATTGTTCATTTGGAGTTCAGTATTTAGTCTAGCGGTCCTCCTTGCAGGCGCATGAACTCTGGATTTCGTCCAATTTAAGAAGAGATGAAAACTTATGAGAAAGTTTTGTCTTGTTTTGATGTGTTTCTGAAAGGTTACCACTTTCTTCCAGAAGGAATAGTAAAGCAATGTTTCTGTCAAAACCTAAAGTCAGACCCACTCAAATATTTTTAACATGAATATGTATGAAAGGAAAGACGGATAATGCACATTAAGCTGCTGCAGAGAGCTACGGGCTGTTATTATAATCTGATTGGCAAGTAAACTGCATTTTAATGTGGAGATGAGTCTAATTTGGACTGTTTCGTGTGACGTTGGGTGGCTTTCTCTCTGTTTCCCTTTATTTCATATCGTATTTGGGTCTGTTTAAAACAAAGCTCTGTAAAATAACAAAAACTATATTTTCCACTTAGTGGAACAATAATTTCATATTGAAATAAGCAAACCACAAGTAGGAAAGTAGGCCAGAACAGACCAGTGCTACGTTTGGCTAGAAACGTTAGTTAGAAAAAGGTTATTTGACAGAATGTAGCTCCGGTTAAAAAACAAAAACAAACAAAAAAAAAAACACATGAAAGCAGTCACAGTCACATTTTCAACTAGAAACAGCACATCATCTCTTTATTAACCGATTCTATGTTGTTCTAAATGACCTTTGAACTGTCTGAGTCA
>JBAMYA010000004.1:1764016-1775938 GCA_037176975.1 Arrhamphus sclerolepis
AGGTGGAGAGCGGCTGCTTTAAGGTGGAATAACTGAGGTGGAGAGCGGCTGCTTTAAGGTGGAATAACTGAGGTGGACTGACAGAACTGAATCAAACGGACAGTTCCGCTGAAATCCCTTCAGAAATGTTCTAGTTAGAGGTTTATGATCGTGTCGAGCGCCGGATAAAATGAAGTGGCGAGCCAGACGTGGCTTCATGCCAGGTTCGCACTGTACGAGTTTTTACGGTCTAGTAAGATGCGTTCAAGTCACACTGTACGACGTGAAATCGGAAGATGATTAATTTACAGTATATTACGCTGAAATCGCGCAGTGTGAACCCGACATAATGCAAACATGTGATCGACAGATTAACTTACGGACTTAAGGATTTCTTTCTTCACGGTGACGCCACGTCCTACTTACCAGCAACTGAAGCAGGTCTGCGTGTGCGACGGCCAGCCGGCGGTGACAGTCTGGAATCATCATTTTGGACTCCTGCAACACCTCCATCTGAAATCACAGGGAGACTACGTCAGTACCATCAGCATCAACAACCATCTCGACTGTCACCATCTTTTATCGCTCGTTTTCATAAAAAAAATAAAAAATCAGCATGTTTATTTTCCAGTGTTTAGAGGAATAATGTAAGCAGCTGGATGCAGCTGTATTCTTTCCCGGTTTGACGGCCCAGCTCTGGTCCGGGCAGTAGGGTGACCCACGTACGCCTCAGCTGTGGTTAAAAGCGCCCCAACGAGCTGGCAGTATGAAAAATGTTATTGAGTTATCGATTGGGCCAGGAGTTAGGCAGCAGGGGACCTGGCTCGATACGCCAGCACACCTGGACGAATGAAGAAACCTTGAGCCGAGGGCGCTGTGATGAGGCATACAGGGTATTACTACGCCTGTAGTGGAACTGTTACAGCCACGGCTGATGTGGAGTCCCCCCCCCTCCCCCCATCTGGCACCCTAAAGAGCAGAGAAGAGCTGGCTAACGTTGTCAGACACACTCCCTCCTGACAGATGCTTCCTCGCCGTGTCGGGCTGGAAAGTCAAAAAAAAAAAAAAAAAAAACACGCAGTAACACGGTTGTACGTCGTGTGACTGTGCACGCCGACCGTCCGCCCGGCCTGCCAGAGTACAAGTTCATCAGCAACTAGAAGGGACGCAGGAGCGGAGGAAAGTCACGGTGCCCTCTCAGTGCAGTGGAATGATCCCATCAGCGCAGGATGAAGATGACACTTAAAGTGTATTGATTCCATTAAAACATAAACCTCTAATCCATCCTGCCTCAGACCTCTCATCTCCAACCATAATCCATCTGGCCTCCTAATCCACCCATTTAACACCAGCCAAGCCTGCCGCTCAGCCCGAACTGCCACTCTACGAGTGAACAAACAAAACAAAACAAAACACTCACAGAATTTTTAATCTGCTCAAGCCTGAACCTGTACAGCAGAAAAACAACATGGCTATGCCACACATTTTCTTTCTTTTTTTATTTTAACTACATATCTGATAAAGTCAATGTTCCAATTGTTTTTAGGGACTTTCCTCTCCTGCTGCTGAAGTTCATTTGCAGGTGTTAAAGCCACGATATGTAAAAACCAGATGAAGGGTCCGGTCACGTGACCAGTAGATTGGTACCGGCCTTCCTGCACACAGCAGCATTATACTGAATCTGCAGCATTTTTCCTGCAACTGTGCGGTGCCATGTTGCAAAGAGGCGGGACAAAGCTGTCAAAGCCAACGGCAGAGCCAATGGGCATGTGCTTGGTCAGATGTGTTACTTAGCAGGGTTCTGCCCAGCTGTCGAGACCACGGTGGCATCAGACGCTCGGCGCCACCGGGAATTGTGCAACAATGTCCCAACACAGACTCTGATTGGGCATTCTCGTATATAATATACATAGTTAGGGGTTTGATAAAATATCCATATGGCGATATATCGCAATACTTATTTTCACGGTACACTACATCAATTTCTGACTCCAAATAACGATGGATGGATGGATGATGCTGTCACCAGCAACAGAAAATGACACTCTGCAACTGCTTGCGCTAGTGACGTCATTCAAACGGATTCTGAAAGCTGAGAAACGCAGCTTTGCGCTGATATTTGGTACATTACGGTGGCAGATGTACTCGCGCTGCGTTGAGTTGTTCAGCAGGATGACAAAGAGGATCAGAGGATGAGATGCAGCGAATAGTGAGAGCTTAGTGGTGTATTCTTTGCTTATAGTATTTTCATGGCTCTAAATAATCGTTTTAACGTTTTCTCCTGGAAGTCTTGACTGTCGTTTTGCTGTTTTTTTTCCTTCCCATTTTCCATCCTGTTTTTGCAAAGTTCGTGTATTTGGAGTTAGCGTTTAGCATGAGTTCATAAAGATGGAAAACTCAGTTTAGAATGAAAGAAATACAGTAAATACTTTAGAGAGATCTGAACTGAAACAGTGTTTAACTGAAACAGCTCTCAGGGCCCAGTTTTGCAAGTAAGTAAGTAAATTTTATTTCTAGAGAACTTTTAGTAGATATAATCACAAAGTGCTTTACAGCATGGATAAAAAGCGATAAAATACAGGTATAAATAACAGAAAACACAAACAAGTAGCTTCACAGAGGCCCCAGAGACGTCATCATCAGTGAAAAGTCTGTCTAAAAAGATAAGTTACCTCTTATTATACTGCCAAGTGGCATTCGTTATCAAATGCATATTCAAAATAGTTCTTTTATGAATTGCATTATTAAAAATAAAAAAAATGTGGAGGCAAAACTCTGGACCTGTTCACCTTTGTTGTTTATATGTTGCTGAAAATAGTTTCTTTTCTTTGCTATTTTGCACAGTTTAATGCATCTATAACATGTAAAAATTACAGTTTCATAATAGATTTTGAAAGTTTAAATTATTTTGAAAAAATGGGCAAAAGAATTCACAAAAAGAAAATTGAGACATTTATTGATATGAAAAAAAAATAGGGAGAAAGAGGACCAGGTGGAGTGTTATTAATAGACTTTGAATGGCTAATAAAAGTAAAAAACATGGTTTAAATAGTTTGCAAACATTAGATTAAAAAAAGAAAAAAAGAAAAATACAACCTCCACTCCTGTTGATGATTCAAGCTCTTATTACAATCATGAAATTTGTATTAATTGGATTCTAAAAAGGTGATGGTTCTTTTTTTTTTACTCCAAAAACCACGTGAACTCCAATGAAAACAAGACCAAATGACCTCTCGCCAGTCTTGGGTCAATTCGTCCACTTGTACACGTAAACATGAAGGTGGTCTCACATGACTGTAGCCAGAGGTCCCTTTGTCAAATTTGCTTCCATAACACAATACTCTCATAAAGTAGACCTATGATCATGAAAACGCACCTTCTCCTTTTGTCGGTGAACAAAATATATACTTACGTGGATGCGACTCAGGCTGCTTGCAGAAAAAGTTTGTGATCAATTCACAAACAAGATGACGGCTGCATCACCATTGCCCCTCCTGTTTTGCGCACTAGGCTGCGCATAGGTCTAAAAGACGACTTACAGAGGGATCGACCTCTGTACGAAAGGTTGGGCGGAACCCCTGGAAATGTCTTAGAGCGTTAATGCGTCTTGATTACCCACGTTTCCATCGCAGTGAGCAGGCGGAGAGATGGGAAGAGAGGGTAACTGAATTAGCAAAACTCGCATGGAGGTCGATTGGTGCTTAAAATGGGCAGAAAAAATAAAAATAATGAGAAGGTAATTATGGTGGCACTCAAAAACACAAAAAAAAAAAAAACGAGGGCGGTGCTAGAAAATATACCGGGAAGAACTCTGATTAATATAAATTAATTATAATTATATAATTATAAATTAATTCACACCCCCATGCAGCTGTCATGGATGTAAAATGTAACCATAGAAGAAAAGGATTTTCAGGCTGTAAATGTTTAATTCTGGTACAAAGTTGGACCTTTTAACATGGGAGTCAATGAGGATATGCTCTGTTTTGGAGCCAGCACCTAGTGGTCAGTTGAGAAACTGCAACAAAATGTACTTCCTGGATGGGAAGTACATTTTGGGATATGCTGCCCCCATGTGGTCAAATGTTTGTCATATATTAAAACCACCATAACTGAATTGTAAAATTCCCATTTCTACTCCATTTTTGTACATCCATACATCCGTCTGTTCCAAACAGTTTCCAAACAGCGGTTCAAACATCGATGGTGTGTGAGACTGAATGAAAGTTGCTACCTAAATGGAGAGTTCTTTAATGAATTTCACCCATCGAGAAATTGATGACAAACGTCATTCGTCAAGCCACTCCTCAGAGCTTCCCACCATTCTTGATCAAAAGTTATTCTCTTTCATTTTTCTTGTATTTGCTCGCTACTGCCCCCGCGACTTCTGGTTCTCTTGCTCCGTTGCATCCATAACACTAAGCATCAAGGCTACGTACAAAAAGACGGACGAAATCAATGCAGCAGATGGACAGAAAGCTCTGCCTACCTCTGTATTTGTTCCAATCATAGGCCTTAAAACTTATTTCACTTAGTCTAAAGTTTTTATTGAAAGATTTTTAACTGGTTAGTTTTTATGCGTTTGCCATTTTTATAGTCCATGTTCAGCTTTAATTTGTTTTTAATTGCTGTGAAGTACTTTGGTCAACTTTGGTCGTTTAAATGTGCTATATAAATAAAGACTGATTGATTGAGGATCATCGAGAATTAGCTCAACCTGCCTTTAAGACCTCACTAAGACATAAACACAGATTTTCCTTGACCATTTCAAACTTTTTAAACCCTTAAAGTCAGATTACTATATTTTTAAGGTACAGATTGACAGATTTTCCATTTTTTAATTTTCCGTCGCCATTTCTTCTTCATCATTCATCATCTTCATCATTTAATAGTTTGCTGCAATAGTCTGTAAAAATGACTGACACTCAATATTTATCAGCACCAACTCATGTTTAATATATTTTACCGACTTTGTTGCTAAGTCTGAGCTACGTACAGGAAGCGTACACTGCGAGTTACAGCGCTGCAGAAAAAGAACCAACACTGCCACCTAGTAGTTGGTCGTGGAATTACAGAGCGACACAGAAAATAACGCAGAAGTATGAATGCCACAAACGGCGTAGGGTCCATATGAAGCCTGAGCACAAGAGCATAAACCTAAAGGTACTACTATTTACAAATGATTGAACTTGCTGTCTTTCACTGTTCACTTTTAAGTTGTTTGTTTTTGGGGTTTTTTTTAATGAATCTATGACTCTTTTACAGTATTTATATTTTATTGCATCAATATAATTTTCTTTTAATACTTTTAATCAGGACAAACATTTCTTCAAATAGCAACAACAAGCTCATCCACAACTAAATAATCAGCTGGAAAAGGATTCAGTTTAGTTATTTTGATCAATTTAATTGAAAACCAGCAGCACACTGGTACCAGTTCTGGGCCGGTTAATAAGCTTCCAAACAGGACCGCCATCAGTAATCATGTCATGTAAAGTCCCTGGAGCCGTGCTTCCTCATCTGTGCTGCTTGTGAAAAATATCTTCAACTGTAGAATCAAATAAACAAAAACAGGACTCAAATACCTGTTTCTTGATGACATAATCATCTCCTGCTTCCGCTTTCAGGCGCTCGACCTTCTCCTCCTGCTGCTTTGCTTCAGTTATGTATGCAACCTCCTCTTTAGCCAGCCTGAAAAGAAACAGGAAGTCGTTATAAAAAAAAAAAGGTAACATGGGTGCTGTTCTTCAAAACATGAAAACAAAAAGCGCAGCCTCCCATAGAGATCATACTGGCTGAAGCATGAAAGGCGGACTGATGGTCACTTTCCACAGACGAGGCCATCAATCCTCGTTGCCTCCATGCTTCCACTGACTTCAGTGGACACGGTGAGATCATCTCCCCCTGGATGGTAAGATACACACCTCGAAAACAACCACCAAACATCTCATTCCTCCCCACTGCTGCAAAAATACACTCCGGGTTTCAGGCTTTCACTTACATCTGGATGCAAGAGACACTTGAGACAGATTTTAGATACTAAGCAACATTGTGTAGCCTTTTTTATTGATCTGTCTAAAGGCAGATGCGTCAAACTAAAGGCCCCCGGGCCAAATCGGGCCCAGCGCTTCATTTTATCTGGTCCACAAGAGCTTGTAAAAACAATCATAAACTTGATAACTAGAACATTTCTGAGGAAATTTCAATGCAACTTCCTGTTTGTTTGATTTCAGTGGAATAACTGAGGTGGACAGCAGCTGCTTTATGACAAAAGTCATATTTTTGGCAAACAGACTTTACAACAAGTTGCTAATTTTTGTCAAAACTCGTGATTTTTGTATAATGTAAAGACAAAACAAAACTGAAAGTATACAAAGTTTGAAATTTTACCCGTCTTGTAGTTTTATGTTAAAATATTGCAAAAAGTCAATATTTTCCAACAAAAGTTAAAAAGTATAAATTGTGACATTTGTGATTGTTCAATAAAAGTCGTTGGTCTTTCAATATTTGTCATTTTACAAGAAAAAAATTATTAATATTATTTTAGTACAAAGGTCATGATTTCTTTTACAAAAAAATCTGATATTGTGAAATTTGTTATTTTACAACCAAATTTTGGCTTTTCTTAAAAGAATGGCTTTTTTTTAGTAAAATTTTCAGATTTTATGACAAAATTAACTTTTTCCAATTATTTTACAACCAAATCCAGGAACTAGAGGGAATTTCTGTGTAGCAGCTTTCAGAGCGTTCAGGTCGAAGGTTTCACTTCTAGCTACCTCAATGAGTTCCTCAAGGACCGATCCTGGGACCACTTCTGTTCATTCTTATAAATTAACAATAAATTATTAATCTTGATTGACAAGTGTCCATTACTACATTACATCTTTATGCTGATGATACTGTCATGTACTATGTTGCCTCTACACCTCCTCGGACCTTGTATTGGTTCCAACAAGCTTCTAATGATGTTCAACAGACCTTATGTAGGCTGAAACTGGTCTTAAAGGCCAACAAAATAAAAGGTGAACATTTTTTTTAATTAACTTTTTCATATCTAAGACATAGTCTTAAAGGAGGTTTTATGGATTTGGCACTGTGACATTTTTAAGAGGTTTGTGGGTAAAATTATTGTTTTCATTTTTAATTCATATTGATATCAGAATTATATCATATCGATTGCATTTAAGAAATATATGTGATAGTCGTACTGTCCTGCCCTGAGGTGTCCTACGAGGACAAAAGAAAAAATGACTAAAATAATCATTCACACATTGTAATTGGGGTAAAATCTTTTCACTAATGGTGATATTTGTTTGTAGCACGCCGTGTTTGTAAGCCATTTAAAACACAGCCATAAGTGTCACATGGTTTTCAAATAAAGTTCTTATTTTTCTCTCTCAATGTTAAGTGTTAACGTCAAACTTCCGACGCGAGCGCACATCATGTGTCGGCCATGACAGTTCCTTTAAAGAACTAACATGCAGTAAAGGTGACACGTATTAACTATATCACGCCTTCAAACTCGCACCACTATCCAACCCTTTTATCCGCTTTTATTGCCTCCAGAACACACACTCCTACGCTCACACACACTCCCATACTCACACACACTCCGGTCCTTTTTAGAGATTAATTGATCATCAATTCAATCCCTAATTTGAACCAAGTCAGGTGGTAAATGGGCTTCTTTTTATTGATTGGTAGTGAAAATGGGCCTGAGTACATTGATAAATTTTGATTATTTATCAATTACGGGCCAAATAGAACTAAATCTATTAAACAGATTCAGAGCCTGATTGGCATAATGGAGTTTGAAAATATAGCTATTGATAATGATTTCCCACTAATTGTCTTTTTCCGGCTGTGGCCGCCTGTTGAAATGACAACACAAATTTCATTTTTCATAAAATCAGCTGTGTGTATGTAAGTGAGTAATCGTTCATTAGTCAGTCACATTACTGCGGACCCTTTCCCTCCGTGTTGCGGCGCTCCTCGCCTAGCTGAGGAAGCCAACGGCACTCTGTCATATTTTACATCAATTACCACTCATTGTAGCGCGGTTCCATCAAGAAGCTTTTAAACAGGCGCCATATGTAACACGGGCTCCTGTCTTCCTCTCTCACGCTTGATGCGGAAAGAGTGATGTCACCTGTTTAGAGTCAAAAAGGAGGTGGCACAGAGAGGAGGGAGAGGAAAAAAAAAAGATGGAGGAAGGGAGGCTGGAGTCATTTGAATAAAACTGAAGGACAGTCTAATAACAAAACGTCCATTCCTCCCCTTCCAGTCCTCATGTTAATTTCTTATTTCTCCCCGACTTGGGGCGCCGTGTGAATGAGGGGTGGGGTCGTGGCTGGCTTTAAATAGACCTGCCACCTCAGGCTTAATGGAAAAGGCAGCTCTCTGGAAAATAGAAAAAAAAAAAAAAAAACAGAATTAGAGCCAGCCGACACACACACACACACACACACACACACACACACACACACACACACACACACACACACACACACACACACACACACACTCGGCCGCCTTCTCCAAGACTGTATTTTTGAGCCACGATGTAGTCTGAGCTTGGACCGGAATGACAAAGGCAAATTACTGTTGTCATTTTATTAAGGCCATCCGCCTCGCTAGGGCAGAGAGGCGCTGACTGGAATGGGCAAAAAAGCCGCTGGAAATAGGCCCGGCTAACAGAGCAGGCAGCTTTCCTCGAACTGAAATACCTGAAACGGTGGAGGGAAGTAAGGAAGGCAAAAAATAAAGAAATTTTAAAAATGAGACAGACTCAGGGACAGGGAACTGAGAGGGAGGGACGCGAGATTATGAAGAAACAGAGAGCAATGACACTGCAGACACCCTGATGAAAGGTTCACCTCTACGTTTGGTCCAGAGGGGGCGAGATGTGACATCTCCTGTCTTTTTTTCCAAGAGTTTATTCAACCTCAGAAACCTCAGTACAGTAGGAAGGGACGGTCCAGTTCCTCCACATGCCACAGCATTAATCTCTACAGGCTTCCTGATCAGCATCAAAAGACGATCAATATCAGATGACAGAAGTTCAATCGACACGAGGAATCAACGCGAGACACTCTGACTATCAAATATCTACTGTGCTGAACCCATCACACCAGCGTCTGCACTGCTTCCTGCTAAAGAAGGGGTGTCAAACTCGATTTCATCCCGGACCACGTCATCACCATGGTTACCATTAAAGGGCCACTTGAGCTTTATTTCCACAACCAGATTTCTACTTCCTGGACTTGTTGTAAAATTTAAAAAAATTTAAAAATGAAAGAGGTAATCGGTGTCACAGAATCTCAAATATCACAAAACTCACAACTGTCATCATAAAATTAAGGTTTTTCTACTACAAATCATTTTTTCTTATATAATTGCATTTTTTGTGATAATGCTAATTTTGCTGTAAAATTGTAAATTTTTCTAGATCACATTTTTCTTTCATTTAAAAAAAAAGAAAATTCCTGTCATAAAATCAGAAGTTTCAAGAATATTACAAATTTTATAATAAAATACTTTCACTTTTTTTTCTTGTAAAAAAAAAAAAATCACAAATTAAACAAACAAGTAGATTTTTTGGTAAATAAAAAAGAAAGAAAGAAAAGCAAATTTTGTTGTAAAATAGCAAATTAGGCAAGATTGCATAATTAAAAAAAAAAAGTCTCAATCAAAACTTCAATTTGAATTGATTTAAATTCAAATTTTTTGGTTGGAAAATGTCAAGAATCTGAAATTTGTGTTTCAGACTGAAATCAAATCATGAAATCATTTAACTGGTCTGAAACCAATAGCTGCTTTTCTTAATCATGATGAGTTTTTAAATTTTTATCTCGGTATTCAGCAAAATATAATTCAGACATGAGGCTAACTCTCAAACTCGTGGTGTAAAGGAATATAACTACATAATTCATTTTTCTGCAACTTTCACACTGCACTCTCATATTTTAAAGAAAATATTTCTTCCTAATTTATTCCACATCAGAATGAATAGATCTAGATCTGTTTTTTCCCCCCTTTTTGTTTTAAATTTAAAGGTAGGGTAAGCAATTCCGCACTATTTCTAAAACAGAATAATTTTTCTCTCATTTCGGTGAAAATCTCACCCTCCACAAGCTGTTTGTCTCATGAACACATGAATTTCGTTTTCAACTCAGCAGGTTTCTTTTTCCTCTGGTTGCTGAGCCAGAACAGGATTTTCTTCCTACTTTGTACATCAGCCCGCAGCCGCTCGTCTCCTCTGTAATTACGTTTTACCAAAATGTTAAATTATGCTTCTGCATTTTGGTAACGAGACACAATCATGCTGATGACGGTTTTAAAAACCTGTTCTGACTCGGAGCATCGCGGTAACCATAGTTACAGATGTACAGAAATATCCACGCGTGTTTAATGTGAAACTTGTGATTTTACAACAAAAACAGGAGATTTTTAAAACACAAAGTTGTATTTTTCTGCCAAAATGTGATTACGGAACATGATGTAACATGTTTTGCAAATTTAAAAATTCTATGACAAAAAAGTTCTTTTAACAACAGATTTGAGACATTTCACATCAAACATTCTTGATTTTAGGACAGAAAGTTGAGATTTTACTAAAAAAATAATTTTGTCAAACATTGCAATGTTATTGTAAAAGGAAAAATTTGTGAGCAATTTTATATTTTACAACAAAAAAATTCAAAAGTTGCATCTTCGATTATTTTGTTATTTTACAACTAAATTTTAGATTTTTAGAACATAAAGTTGTATTTTCTAATTGTGGGACATAAAGTTGTAGTTGTACAAAATTTGTAAATCAAAGTCGTAATTTTTTGTTTAAAAAAAAGTCACATGTAATACATTTTAATAAAGTTCAAAAGTTACGATTTTGCTAAAGTCGACATTTTTGCTAGAAAAATTCGTAACATTCAGCTAAAACAATTGAGAAATGTGTGATTCTACAGCAAAATATTGTGATTATACAAGAAAAGCTTCTATTTTACAATAAACGTCGTGACCTGGCAAAATTCAAAATTTACTACAAAATGTTACCTTTTCATGCCAAAAATAAATTAATAAAAATCTTATAAAACAAATGTCAATGGTTGTAGAAAATTAAAACATGTATAATATTTGTAAATAATAACGTCATTTATCCGAGCGTGCCACAAAAATGTTTACGACCCTGCTAATATAACGAAATTTTATGACGTCGGTATAAAAAAATACCGTTCAAGTTCTGGTATGAAAGACAAGGTGTGTTGATGTGGAATGTTTAAACAATAAACAGCCCTACTTGTGACTAAACACTTGCTGGAAAACTAATTTGTCAAGCGCAAAATTTTAACAGGGAAAAAAAAACAAACACAACAAAGACTTAATAGTTTCTGTCGGGGAGACGGATGCACTGATGGAACAACATAATTATTGAGGGAAGAATCAACTAATCCATAATATTCATCCAGGTTTTTAAATTAAGAGCTGCCGTTCACTGTATTCAGGGTCACAACTGGTTAAAGAAAATGAATTCAAGTGACTCTGACTCAAATCGACATGTTGGTGGACTCCAGATGCAGCTCATTGGACGTGACGGCGATTGGTCCACAAATGATGCTCATTAGTCAACAAGAAACTCAACACATTTATTACATCCCAACATCATAACTTCAGTGATGGGTTGACAATTTGGCCTTCAGATATGTCAAAACGGTTTCATTTCAGAGAAATAGAATAATAAGGGATTCATTTGTCAGCTTACCTTAGAAATAAAGCACATGATTGTACTCACAAATCCTGTATTTATCAGTAATGTAGTAATACGGCGTGTTAATTTAAGCAGCGCTTCGTAAAGTTGCAAGTGTTGGGGGGGGGGGGGGGAGGAGGGGGGGGGGGGGGGGGGGGGGGGGGGGGGGGGGGGGGGTGGGGGGGGGGGGGGGGGGGGGG
>JBAMYA010000004.1:1786304-1801707 GCA_037176975.1 Arrhamphus sclerolepis
GAGAACATTATTATTCACCGTAAATATTCAGCATAAATAATTCAACATTACAACTCACCATGAACTCTGCCCCCCCCTTCATCTCTATTCACTCCTAAAATCATTCTCCATGAGGGCCCAACTCTGCAGGCCTGTGTGCATGTCAGTGCACGTGTCACTCTGTGTACATAACACATAAAATACATAAAACACAGCCAAAGCTCAGCCATCCAGAGTGAGTTCTTCGATGTGCACGTAAGTAAAAGATAAAAGGTGATTAAAGCACTGATATTTGGCATAAGGGCAGCTAACCCCTTTTGAGTGGAATAAAGACAGTAATTAAAGATAAAGCTTGTTAAATGATGAGTTAGTGGGCTTCACTAACTCACTTCACTTTTTACGTGTTGTTGTTCGTTTGCACATTTACAGTACATGTGCATGTTAATGTGCTGAGGTTGTTACAGCCTCATAGATCAGAGCCACATCTGGACAGATGTGGGGTCTGAATAAGAGCCACATGACCACCTCATCCAGGAGGTGGGACCAACTGTTGCTCGTCAAACTGCCTCTGCATGCGGTTGGTTGACGCTCCAACCAATCAGAGCAACGGACAGGACGACGTATTCAGAGAGACACAACCTAGTCAAGAGTGTTGAGGAGAGACGCCAACATATATAATATTTTCAAATAATTATAGTGTTGGGCTATTTTCCAGGTGTCTAGTTTACCAAGATGTCGAGGTCAGCTTGGTAGTCTTAAAACTCCAACATGACATCACGTTCCCTGAAATAAAATCGCTCCTTTAAAGGTAGAGTAAGCAATCTTTGCACCTGCTAACCCAGAACACTTTTTGTCATAGTCAACAAATATCTGCTCTGTTCTAACTGCTAAGTAGCTAAAGTGATGACTGCTATCCATTGGCTATAGTCAGCCATCAATCAAAAGACCACGCCCCTAATTATGTATGCATTTGAGGGTTTATATAATTTTACCAGATGTGTTACAAAAAAGTCTCGCCCTACAAAGTTGTCATGAACTCCAGTCATGGAGAGCAAAAGTATAAATGTGCTAATTTTCTTTACAGGGTTAAACATTTTAAAAACGTCTCTACTTCCAGCCAATCACAGGCAGGGGGAGGGTTCATGCTCACATGAAGCCTGTTTATCTTCATCTGAGTTTTGAAAAATTAACTTTCTTTGATTAAAAAGAAATCTGTGATACCAGGACTAAAGGGTGAAATGATACAAAATTTGCAGTTTTATGATTGTTGTAATTTTATGTGAAAATGTCACAAAAAGTTGATATTTTCCATCAAAAAGTAAGTAATTTTAAGTTAAAAACATTGCAATTTGTTAACATTTGTGACTGATGATTTTAAAAAAAAATTAATAAAAGTTTTCATCTTTCAAAATATGCAATTTGCTTTTTTTTCACAAAAAAATTAAAAAAATTGTGATTTTAGCACAAAAGTCTCAATTTTATGATAAATTTGAGATTAAATATTGTGAAATTTGCTATTTTACAACAAAAGCTGTTTTTTCTATGAAAAAGTCACTTTTTTATTTGTGTTTATGCAACAAAAAATATTATTTTACTACAAAAGCCTCAATCTTAAAATTTGAGAATTTTGTTAAATTTGAGATTTTATGACAAAAATTCACTTTTCATATTAAAAAGAAGTGATACATTGAAAGTTTTCATTTTACCAAAAAAATATTTTAAACAAAGATGTTTAAAAAAAATATTTACAATTACAAAAGAAACATTTCTTATTTTAGTACAAAAGTATAAATTTTATGATAAAATTTGAGATATATATATCCAAAATATTCTAACCAGACAATTAAACTGGAAAACACTTCATTCAGTCTGAGTGAATTAAACTGGGTTTTCTTCCTTGCAGCAGCTGTCGCAATGAGCTAAAATAAATAAATAAGTTTAAAAAAAAAAAAGGAAATAAATTGCCCATGTGGACTTTGCTGGAAAGGTCTGAAATGAAGACATCACACGTCCAGCATCATCCCTGTTATTTTATGACAAATGGGGTGTCCCCGCCACACTTGGGCGGCCGTCTTCATTCTACACTCGGCTTGTTTACATAACACCAGGACCATTTCCATGGATTAAACAAATCACTGCCCCGTGGGGGGTGGTGTTGTTGGAGGGGGACATCCATAATCCACTAACGGGTCACCAGCAAGACAGCTATGGATGCTGCCGGCTGCTGCCTGGGGGGGTGGGATAGATGTCCGTGTCCAAAGATGACCTTCCCTTGAATGTGGCACCTGCTGCTTTATCACAGGACAGGTAGGAAAAGGAAGAAAAAGAAGAAAGAAAGGCTTTGTCACGAAAATGTTTTCATTAGATTGTTATTAAATGGCTCGTTTCAAGAATAAAAAAAAAAAAAAAAAGGAGATGTATTTCTGGAATGGGTTTCGGTGCAGATGGGGGTGTGGGGGGTTATCCATGAGAAGCCATCACCGTTTATCAGCTTCTCTCCCAGTTTGAAAGACTCAGTGACACCTACAATAATAAGGGGACCATATATCGGGACATGTTTTTCCACCACGAATGGAGAAGATGGCTTAAAATACTGCGTTGATCTCGGACCAATTTATTTCATCATTCCACGTTACAGCCCTATGAATTGTTTAAATTCGATAACAAGCACTCAATTCGCTTCATTATGTAAGTGAAATTAAACTTCACAAGGAAAAAAAAAAAAGGAAAGAAACTTGCAGAGCCATTTGATGGCTCCTTGAATAAAATGTAATTTGCGTCAGAATTTGTTGTATCTGTCACAAATATTCACAATTAGCTGCGGTAATTATTTGATAGTTTCTGCAATTATGGCTTAAATGGTTAAATTTGGAACTGTGTGGAGGCCTAATTGGCCTAAATGCGATATTTTGCATATTTGCATAATGAGGAAATTGGTAGAAAATTGTGTTCATTCATTTGTGAAAAATCCTATGAATTTTATGAATTTGAAAAGCCTGCCGCTGCAGCCTGTGACTTTGCCGGCTGCTCCCTGAGGAGAGCGGGGCGCAGGCAGGAGGCCAGATGGAGGTGGTTTCAAAGAGAAAAGGGCTTTCACACAACTTCACGTCCACAGCGGCGGGCCGGTGAAAATTTAAGTTTGGCCCCCACGTTGTCATGGCGACCAAAAGAGCTATTTTAGCTCCTTGAGACGTAAGTTAAGATGTTATTTAAGGTGGGAAGATTTCAGTCGTATGTTCTGACTTTTGCATATTTTCTTTTGGATGTGGATTATTACACGAGTGAGAATAGTCTTACAGGGAATGAAAGTTAACATCTAACCTCCCCAAGGAACTTGAATCCTTCGGGAGCTTAATTCATGGTTTGTGTAACGAGTTTAAGCCGTTTACAGCTTCCCTCCTCAGAGGCGGACTGGACGAGAGCGTCACAGAGGACACGTGGACTACACAGTTCATCAGCATGTGCTGGACACATCACACCCACTGGACCAACCTGAAACCGTCTAAATATTTCCCAAACATGAGCTCCATCTGTGGTCGATGAGGTTGCAGGCTCAAACAGTTCTTTCAGAATAGAAGGAATTTCAGCTGATCCCTGTAGTTCACTGCCATCTTTGACACATTGTATTGCTTTTGAGACTTTACTTGACATTACATTAAAGATGTGCTGCTTTTTTCTTAAGCTGGAACTTAAAAAGTCATTAAAGGGCTGCGTAAGTTGTTTTTTGACTTGTGGAACCCATTTATTGATCATATTAAATATAAATATAGCTATCTGCAACTAACTCTTTATTTTTTTTACAGGAGCGGGTTATTTTTTTTCTATTTGTTTTGTCTTTGTTTTATTTTGTATGTTATGACATTGACCATGCCGATAAATTGCTGTATAAATTTGTTTTCTGTATTTTTCAGCAGTTATATGAGGAAGTAAGTTGGTACTATAGAATAGTTATTATTATTATTATTAGTAGTAGTAGTAGTAGTAGTAGTAGTAGTATTTTTATTATTATTATTATATTATTATCATTATTATGATTATTATTATTATTATTATTAGTAGTAGTAGTAGTAGTAGTAGTAGTAGTAGTAGTAGTAGTATTACATAGGCTGGGGTTTAGTTGTCTTGTTTTATGAAGTGTCTTTAAAGGTAGGGTAAGTGATTTCTAGATGACTTCACATCTGAGTTAGCACCTCCCTCCCCAATCATGATCTCTCTCAAGCCCCTCCCCCATTTCACGTGCATGACCATAAACCCTCCCCCTGTCAGTGATAGGCTAGAACTTTTTTTTTTTTCCCCAAAAAGTGTATTTATGAGTTTAACAGATACTGGTGATACGCTGAGTGTGAAACAAAGTGTTAGAGTTTGCGTAGATTTAAATTTTTGTTTTACATTATTTCCTTTTTTGTACTGTAGTGCATTTTAAAGACCATACTGGTTTCCCGTAAGTTTCCAGTGTAGCTTTTTTTCCTTTTTAAATATTAGAAACTCAAGTTTCAAGAAAAGTTAGGATAACTTTTTAAAGAATGCAAAACATGTACAAGGATGCATTTTAAAAAAAACTTTCTGCAATCATTAGATTTATTTGTGACTGGTGGATCCGTCAGGATTAATTACAGGTGTCATCACTACTCATCATCACCATGGTTACCATTGAAGGGCCGCTTATTCTTTACTTTCTCGACCAGCTACGTTGTCAGAGTTACCCTTAGCTCCTGGACTCCGTCGTAAAATTTAATAAATAAGTAAAAAGTGAATTTCTGTCATAAAATTGCTCAATTTAAAAAAGACCTTTTATCATACAATCACAGATGTTGCAAAAATGTAGCTTCAACTTTTCTTTTCTTTTTGCAATATTTTGACAAAAAATTGCAAATCGTGAAATTTAAAATTTTGTATAATTCAAACTTTATGTAAAATCTTTTTCAAACATTTCCTAAATGCTGATGTTCTGGCATTAATCAGCTGCTCTCCACCTCAGTTATTCCACCTTAAAGCAGCTGTTCTCCACCTCAGTGATTCCACCTTAAAGCAGCTGCTCTCCACCTCAGTTATTCCACCTTAAACCAGCTGAGACTCCTAATGGAGTACTTGCTAAGAGAGTCCACTACTAAATAAAAGACAGTTTGACCTCAGTGAATACCCAGTAGAATCTGTAGTTTGTCTGTTATAAGAAAAGAAAAAAGAAAAACATTCTAGTCAGAAATATCTCAAAATGAGCTCCACCTAAAAGGTACACTGTGTAATATTACAGGTTGTCTATTAAGAAAAATGCTTTGCATTTCGCTAGCGCTAGTTGGCTACAAACTCTGGTCCAGCTCCAACCGATCCACTGACCCCACCTCGCGGTCTTCTCCCTGTCCCTGTCTCGGTATTAGAAGAAGCACTTTCTGGTTTGATAATTATCACAGACTGGTCGGTTATGGGCCCACGTGGACCCAGCACCCCTTCTGCTTCCCAGTGCTCATAAATATAGTATAGTGGCTACGTAGATAAGCAGCTAGTTCGCTAGGTTAGCTTGTCTTAATTTTCAGTTGTTGCTGGCTGATATTAGCATTGAAGTAATCTAAAAATAAAAAAGACAACAATATAAGTTGTCTTGTAATGGACGTGTGACATTTTTTGGTCTAAACTACGAAATGAAAACAACTATTTCACAAAACCAACCTCATCAACTGAGAGAAAACTACTAGAAGTTGTTGTTTGACAACTTCTCTGTTTCCTGGATCAATGACATTTCTTGGCAAACGTAGACGGGAACGAGTCTTGAATAAAGAGCGGTTGCAGAATACGACCGCATTGCTAGATGGGAAAAAATCTTACACAGTGTCCCTTTAAGCAGTATGTTTTGTTTTGTTTCTTTACATGTAGGGCTCTTGATGAGATGCTCTTGATCCAGATTAACGATGGACTGTCCTTTGTCACTGATTCTGTTCAAAACCTTTACGGACAAAGTAAATTTCTCAACTTTTGACGGACGCATCAGACTGGTTGACTGTGAAAGGACGGTGGACCAACTGGCCGGTCATGTGACCCACAGATTTGTACAGAGAACCTTTGAAGCCCATTTTTCTCTAGATACCGTGCGGCGCCACGTCGCAAAGAGGCGGGACAAAGCTGTCAAAGTCAACTGCAGAGCCAAACATCCTGGCATCTGATTGGTAGGCTTTAATGCAGTAAAGAACATTAATTCTTCTGTAATTATACACATACACTAAGCATGGAAAATATGAGCAGTTCACCTACGCCTACCTGACCCTAATCTCTCTTTTTATGCAGAAAAAGAAGAAAAGAAAACAAGCCCCTAAAAAAACTCATTACATTATTTTCAACTTAATGAGAATCTGGTTGTTTGTGTTTGGTGTTTTGAGGATCGTGCACATTAATTCGAATTTGACAGATCCAATTAAAATTGTGGGCCCACAGCGACGTGACATGGCCGATACCGTGTGCAGTATCACGGAATCTCGGGGAGGAGTTGACGCCTGTGCAACGCCATGCCTGCCGCTCCCCAGAACCTCATAAAGCTCATGGACAATAATGGTCCGCCATAGACCGTAATGATCCCGCCGTTTCATGGGGTATTACACCATAATGATGATAGCCCCCGACATTTGCATGCCATCCAGCCTTTAGCTGCCGAGCTGCACCTCCATCTTTACCTGGTAATTTATAGAGCAAAGGCACTGGAATAATACAATCCACACTTAGAGTCAAGCGTGGAGATTTATTACACGAGTGTAAAACCCGAAAGGCAAATAGAATCAGCCCGCTGCTCTGCCTGTGTGCGAACGAATAAAGACATCCACGAAAATCCAGCAATGACAGCACATACAGGATGATGGGGGGAGATCTGGGAGGGGAGGGGTCGTGCTGGGTGGGGATGTGGGCGGGGCCAAATCTTTTTTTTTTTTTTTTTTCTTTTTAAGGCACTTGAAAGAGAGACAGAGGTAGAAAGGGAGGGGGAGTGGGAGATAACTCCACTATCAACGTGCTCCTTTGCTGGAGGAATTTTTCACCACTATTCTTTACAAACAGAGAGACAGGAGCAACACAAAGAGGACGCACACTCACAACACACACAATCCCTGGAAGGAGGGGTGGGGGGGAAAAAAAACAACAAGCCTGTGCGTATTTTACTCTGAGAGTTAATGGGAATAAAATACCTTGGTGGATGAGTGCAGATGTGTTTGATACAAATAGTCATTTTCCTATTTGCTGCCTCATTGAGCATGATGAATGATGGGAGTCAGGGAGGCGGCGTGATGAATGGCAGCACCTTGGCTCCATTGCATGCCCTATTGATTCTCCTTCTTTATTACTCCTACAACCCAGCTGGCTGCTCCTGCCCTCCCTATACACTCTCTGCTCTCCACTCAGGGGGAGCAGAGGAGGGACGGGGGGTCTTCTTCCTTCTACTGTAAGGCCTCTCCTCCTTACAGCAACAACACACGCTCGTGTCCGTGTGTGCACGTGTAAACATGCAGGCCAACATGGAAAACGTGTGTGTATTTGTGGCGGTCTGCCGGGAGATGGCGGACGGGGGAGAAAAATAAGTTTTCTGATTAACAGATTAGAGGCCAACAGTCTCTAATAGGGACTCGGCTGGGAGCTGCTTGATTAGAGGGAAGTCTCAGGGTGGGAGTGGGAGAATGTGGGGGTCTGACAGGAGAGAGAAAACTTCAGGAGGCGTTTGTAACAACCGAAGGAAATTAGCCTCACATCTCGCACTGCAGAATGAAATGTGACCTGTTGCACCGCTGAAGGTCAGTCGATGCCTCCGTGGCACGTCTGTACGAGTCTGTGTTTTGGCGGTTTCGGTCTCCACCTCAAGTTCATAAAAAGTAACTGAAAATCAAAGAAAATAGCATTTTTTTTGCATCCACAAACTGTAAAAACAACTTTGTGATGCTCTACATCGGTAGGTGATGCTCCTAACCCTCAGAAGAAGGGCTGACTCCACGCTGAGGCCTGGAATGAAATGATCATGAACTTGTAATGAGAACATTTCTGAGGAAATTTAATGCAACTGCCCGTCTGAGTCAGTCCTGACATCAGAAAGTGGAATAACGGAGGTGGAGAGCAGCTGCTTTAAGGTGGAACATCTGAGTTGGAGAGCAGCTGATTTAAGGTGGAACATCTGAGTTGGAGAGCGGCTGCTTTAAGCTGGAATAACTGAGGTGGAGAGCAGCTGCTTTAAGGTGGAACAACTGAGATGGAGAGCGGCTGCTTTAAGGTGGAACATCTGAGTTGGAGAGCAGCTGCTTTAAGGTGGAATCACTGAGGTGGAGAATATCTGGTTTATGTCAAGAAGTCGGGGTTAAGGAAACATCTGCAAACGATATTACAACAAAAAGTTGCAAATTTTTGTCAAAACTTGTGATTTTTGTAAAATCAACTTTTTGTCATGAAAAAAAAACATGACTTTTGGACAAAAAGTGGAAATTGTACACAATTTTCAGTTTTACATTTTATGACAAAATAATGCAAAAATTCCTCCTTTATCGGCACCATTTTGTTAATCATCTGTAGAGCTTGAACAGGAATTGTGAAGATCAAGAAAGAGAAAGAAAGCTTCCCAATTCTATTATCAGAGACAAAAAAAAAACGTTGATTGTGACCACCTCAGGACAAAAGGCATCGCTCTGAGACTGAATGTACGTAGAAGCTGCAGTAGTTTTCTTATTTTTGTTCTGGGAATGTTTGTGTTTGTCGCATCAGCACGATGATAAGAGAGCCCTAATTTAATCTTAATTTAATTATCTGTAATAAGTACTGCATCAGTACATTTGTTTCAAAAATATCCAAACATCTACCTATAGATTTACCGATTTCATGAAAATGCTCGTAGTTCTGCTGGAGCTGCTGTAACTGAGGCTTTACGACGTTAAAACCCCGTACGAACCGCGACACTTTAGAACTACTTATTTTAAACACGAGACTTAAACTCAGATGTGTCGTTGTGGTTGAAACACGCATCTCTCATTTGTCACATCGTACGCATCCTCCAAAAGATGTGCGACGTGCACGTGAGATGTAATATCGATTTGACCACTAGTGTAGATCAGCTGACCACAAGTGAACTGTCACAAAGCTCTTCTGCATATATGACCTTTATCTTCCACTGCTAGCTGTGTGTGGTTTTGGTCGCGTTGAACTTGGGCGGCAGCCCGATGCGACAAGTTATCAAACGTTGCAAATTACGTTGTTTCTCGTCAGTTTCCCTCATCAGTAGAATGAGACAAACTCCCATCCTGACGACGTTGATTTTATGGTCTAACATAACATCGTCAATGACTCTGGTGTTGTTTTTTTCTGACTGTGACCGCATTAAAAACAAACATAACAACTTCTTCTGTCTTGCTTCGTGTATAAGGTTGTATTATTGACACTGTCTCTGCATTCTGCCCCCTAGTGGAGACCTCCGGTATTACATGTGCTGCTCGAAAGCAAATCGGCCGTCGTCTGTGCAAACAGATGTGAACACGTCCTCAAACAGCAAGTACATCCCGCACATTAACGCTTCAGTGGAGGTTTTTAAAGACACAACCACCCAGCGACTGTGTCCTGAAACAGAAGGTTTTACGTTCATGTGAATCATGTGGTAGGCTAAATGGAAGTCCCTGGTCGGAGTTTGCGATAATTACTGATCTTCAGCCTAAAATCTGAATTCTCTATCATACACACATTCCTACTTTTGTGAATCCAGAGTAGGTTTTTAGTGTACAACTCTGCGTAGGTTTGCGTGTACGTACGCTAAAAACCTACGCACAGACGAGTCACAAAGAACGTTAGTGCTGAAAATGTATCAGTCACATGTGTCTTTGTTCACAACGTCAAACTTCATCTTCATGCAGGTGTGTGTGCTCTCTCTGGATGTTTTGGTTCTTTTCCATGAAGTCAAATTGCACTTTAACGCACCGCGTGTTTATCAGCGGGTGAAAATAGATTCCATTTCCTGGTGTAGATTTTTTTGTTCCCCATCATGTGTGTAATGACGACCAGAAAAACGTGCACCTCACATTTTCAAATAAATCAATGCAGATGTTATTTTAAGATTTTCATTTCCTGGTAAACATAACTTCGCGTCCCTCAGGTTAGCGCGGATAAGAGAACGTTCACTGACAATAATATAAAATAATGAAAACACAAACACTGCTGTTATTTTTAGTCAGTTCAGAAATCACTTCAGAAATACATTGTGGGTTTTAATCTTTGAATATAAAGACAAAATTAAAAAAACATACTGACTATTAGTGTACTGGTGATTGCTTTTCTCCCTTTGAATCTTCTTATTTTAGGAACGTATGAATGTAGAGGGTCTCTGCTTTGAGGAGTGTTAAGTGAGAGATAAAACGTGTCTTCAGAAGCCATTTGAGTGACACTTCTGTGCTTCCTGTCGGAGTGGCTCCTTCAGACAGCAGAGACCTGTGCATCCATCCGTCCGCTCGCATGAGTCCACATCTGAGCGGCCGGGCCTCGGCCCGGACGGCGGCTCCGCGGGGACCCGAGGTAAGAGTCTGTCTGCGGGATGAAGGCTCCTTACTGGTCCGGATGCAGTAAAGCGTCTGATTGGCCAGCAGGACGGTCTGTGACATGAAAGATGTGGAACTTGGAGGCCCCTTGACGCTGAAGTCAAGCATGAAGAAGCGCTGTCAAGTTTTTTTTTTGGCTGGTTTCTTTTAAAACACGTCAAAATGACAGAATATTCAGCTAGGAAGCATCCTTCCGCGTGCATCCTGTACAGCGCTCTGACTTCATGCAAATCCAATTCGAGATTTGAAAAACAACACTCATTGAAAATAATGAGCAATCGCTGCAGCTGATGAATTAAATTTCATTTCATTTCCTAAATGGACCTGGTAGAGTTCGCAGTGATCCCAACCAATAATATGCATACACATGTCACCCTGTGACACACTCACACACACACACACACACACACACACACAGATTCATGCACGCGCTGCCATCCTGCTCTCAGCATGGCCCGCGAAGCTTCCCAGACTAAATTACAAATGTTTCAGTGGATTGGAGTTGCAGGACATAATGAAGCAGTGCGGCACGCTGAGAGGTAATTACCCAGCAGCCACTTCTGCCGTTCTGCAGCCCTGCGAGGTGAGCGAGAAGATGAATAGCCAAAGTACAAAACCACTGACCCCTCAAAAGTTTCATTTACCATCCCCCCCTCCCTCCCTCCCTCTGTCTCCCCCCCCCTGGTTTTGGGGGAGCTTGGAAGAGGTAATCATCTAGGGACAGTTTTGGTAGGTTGATGAATGGTGTGTGTGGCTTTGGTGCTCGTGAGCGCACCTATTTATCTGCTCCGGCCTGAAACCCAGCCGAGCACGGCCGGAGATGTGGAGCATGCTGAGCCTTATTGAGTCGCCAGGGCCAGCAGAGTGGAGAGACAGGCCGAGGGAGAAGGAGGAGGAGGAGGAAGAAGGGGGGAGTTTAGAGGGATGGAGCGATGGAGAAGGACAGACTGCCTGGCTGGGAGACGTGGAGCCGATCAATTTTCCCCTCCAGCCTATCAGTCATGTCCTCTCACTCTGTCCGTTTCTGCTGATGACACACTTTCTCTGCCCATCGGCCCATTTCCAGGCCAAGAAAAGAAAGTCTAGCTGTGTGTTTTTGTTTTTTTTTTGTCTTGAGAGTGCATGTTTGTGCGAGAGAGACAGAGAGAGAGAGAGAGAGAGAGAGAGAAAGCACACCTGAGGGTTGACAAGCCGGGCAGCTGAAGGAGGGTGGGGGGGGGTTCAGAGACCGGCTTGTGTCAAACTTCCTCGTCCCAGGAGTGCAGGCGAGGACTGAGAAGCAGGGGCGGGGAGGGGAGGGGGGGAGGGGGACGCAGAGCGGCGGCCCCTCAGGTGAGCTCCTCTGCCGGGCGTGCCAGCGGAGGTGGCAGCATCCAAAGCCTTGTCAATGCATAATGCATTAGAGGCCTCCTCCCGCTGACAGCCCCCTCTGCCGCCGAGCCCTCCACAAGCCGCCCGCTAATCAGAAACGACACATCCGAATGTCCGGACATTCGCACATGCGCACGCTTGCACGCCCAGGCAGACACACACACACACACACACACACACTGAAATTTACTAATCAAAAAGTGTATTTCCTAGAGGCCGCCTCCCAAGAGAAATCCAGCTGGAAGAAATTGGAATAATTTATTAGCTTACAAGTTTTCGTTGACAGTTAGCTCGAAGCTATTTATCTCAGTAATAGAGAACGTCTCCAATGTGGCAAAATTGACCAAATCAAACAGCTTTGATCAGAAAATGAATCTGGCAAGGCTGTCTGTCTCTGGGCGTCCCAGGAGGTGAACGAGAAACAAACAAAAACTGAGAGACAGAGGATAAGACTGGAGCGAAAGGGAGACATTATTTAGCAAGTGACCACGGGGGTGGGGCTGGGGTGGAAAGAGTGAAGGATAGGCTCACATTGCAAGTGAAATCTCACTCTATAAATTATTATTAAAGCAGCGCAGAAGTGGCCGGTGATATTTATAATGGAGGGTGTTGCTGGATAGATAATGACAACAGCTGAACGTCAGAGCAATTTACGGAGCTTACAGTCTCTCGTCATCGCGTTTGAGACGCCAGAAATTGTCCTGCTTTTTCATATTACAACCGCAGAATCGCTAATTCACTTTGTCAGCAGCAAAAACAGCAAAATAGAAAAAGCAAAGACAGCTGTCTGACGGGGAAAAGTCCCATCACCCCCTTCCCGCAACAACACTCTCCCGCTTTTTGTACGTATTTGGATTTGTTTCAGTTCACTTCTGCCGCACTCTTGTCCGCGCTAACACAATTCCCCGCCGCAATCTCTCGACTGCTTAAGGGATCCGCAGACACTTCTAAGCCAAATCTATTTCCACTCCTCGCAACAGTACATCTCTGTCACTCCGTCTCAGTGACAACGACACTGAGGCGAGCTGTAAAACACGCATTCTGACACGATCCCGAGGCGTGCCTCTCGCCAAGAGGGACGCGTGCATTTGTCGAGGATTCTGACAGACAGTTCAAAGGGTCGTCAGGCTGACACCAGGAACAAAAAAGGGAGTGGGGGAGGGGCGGGGCGGGGGGCAGTAAACACACGGCAACCGTCTCAATTAGCGGCTGGGGCCTCCGATCCGCCGCTGTCGAGCACAAGATCTCCAGGATACGTCTCGTTAAGCTAAACGCCTGCCAATCACGCACATTTGACGGCCGCGAAGCCGTGGTGGCCGTGGAAACACCAGGCCATAAAGTTTGTCTCTTGACCTCACAGCCAAACAGAGAAGTTTACAGAGCAGCAACAAATTCTTCCAATGAGTTGTCAGCTGCGAGGCAAAGAAACAATGATTGGATCACAGAGGGAAATTTCTCCATAGACGGGCATTAGCATTGACCCCCATCCTCCCCCTCCACCTGTTCGGCTCCACGCCTCCTCCCTCTCCTCGTCCTCTCCAATCTATCCGCCTAATGAATTTTTACCTGGCGCAGACTGTTTTAAACTCCATTTGGACCTGTGCCTACAATTACCTCCTCAGAGTCTCCAAAGTAACCGCGCTCAGCCTAATTAGTATGCATTATCAATTAACAAACTTAATAGCTGGCAGATTGATTGGATCCTCGGTAGAAGGGGGCAGAGCTGGTGCGAAACACGAAATGAAAAATCATCTCCCTCCGCGCTCCTCATTTCTCTCACATGTACATTCGTGCATGCATCTGTGCGTTCAGACGTGCGCACGTGAACTGGCTCTCTGTTGGGGGTGTTTTTTTCTTTCTCTTTGGTGGTTATAAATGATGTTTTCATACTCATTCCCTGGGCTGCATTTACATATTAATGCATCGCTGAAGACGTTCCAGGTTCCTTTATCACATCAAGGTGAATCACGACGTCCATGTGACTAAAAAAGCGTGGAACAAACCACCTCTGATGTCCCCCATCTGAGGTTTTCCAGGGTGTTTTGTAGTTTTTTTTTCCGTCTGAATGCAACTTGAAATGGTCAAAGACAACACTTGCATGACCGGAGGACCTGCTGCAAGAGGTAGATTCTGTTATCCTCAACCGGGGTTCAGCCGGGGTTCAACCGGGGTTCAGCCGGGGTTCAGGCGGGGTTCAAGCAGCGTTGGCAACTGCCACTTCAGGCTGACCCTTCATGCTTTCGGGCGTTTGCAGTCGACTTATGCCGAGTTCACACTGGGCCGTTTCAGCTGCTCAGATGAAACATGCGCCACCGTGGGGAAGACTCATCGATGGTTGCTCTAAAACAGTGGTGACGGATGGACGACCAAAGACGGGCTCGTCAGCGGGAATCGTCTCAGAGTGTGACGGCCCGTCGCTTCCTCTACGAACTCCGTCAGCCAACTGACCAATAGGAACGCGCCATGAGATGACAAAAACATCAGCACATCTGCACAGCGCAGCAGACTATCACTAATTATCTACCAATTTCATGTTTTCCACTTAAATAAATCTTAAAAGACTGTAAAAGTCGTAGAGTGGGAACAGCAACCAAGACTTTTTAATCATACAACCGCAAATACAAACTTTTTGACCCAAAACTGCAAAGTTTATATTAAATATCTGCAACAACCTCCTCATCGTAAAGCTCCTTTTTATTTCTGCCTCCTGTCAGAAATAAAACCTTCACAAGTAAAATCTTGGTCTCAAAGGAAAGTTAAGACATGTGTGATAACTGCAGAAGCAGTAAAAGACGTGTTACTGACCTGAAACACAATTCACAATTTTATCTCCACCTAAACAAACAAACAAAAACACTGCTAATCGTTTAGCGTACTGGTACTTGGTTTTATGCTACGTCATTTACTGGTAAACGCAACCGTTCAGCGGTCTGGTGGAGCGGCTGCAGAGGAGGTCCTGATGTGGATGTGGTCCAGACAGGACCAAAGATCATCATCTTTAATTTCTGTTCCTGCTTATAGCCAGCTGGGTAAAGGAAGAAAAGAGGGAGGAGGCAGCACAGAGAGGAGAGGTACAATAATATCCGAATATCTGGTATAAAAATATATAAATATGTGGTGGTCGGAGGGTCGGACTGCAGTCAGCTTTCATCCCACAGTAGCATCCAGTCTACAGATGCAGGTGCTACCTAGATGGTCATAGATGGAAGGTTTGGGAGACGAAGGGGAGCGCAACATCAACCATGACATCACCTGAAAAAGAAGAAGAGAGAAGCGAGCGCGACAATGGAAGATAGACAACATTGATTCTATTATCCCCCAGCAGCCTAGGCCTACAGCAGCATAACTAGGAGGTGGTCTAAGAGACTCCCACTAGCAGCCTAGGCCTATAGCAGCATAATTAGGGGGTGGTGTAAGAGACTCCCACTAGCAGCCTAGGACTATAGCAGCATAACTAGGAGGTGGTCTAAGAGACTCCCACTAGCAGCCTAGGCCTATAGCAGCATAATTAGGGGGTGGTG
>JBAMYA010000004.1:1838700-1855952 GCA_037176975.1 Arrhamphus sclerolepis
CTGCTTTAAGGTGGAATAACTGAGGTGGAGAGCAGCTGCTTTAAGGTGGAATAACTGAGGTGGAGAACAGCTGGTTGTTGTGAGAAGTGTCAGACTTCAAACATTTTTGCAAAATTGGCGATTTTACAACTAAATTAGCCGTTTTACAAAAAAGTCTGAAAAAAAAAAATCATGATGTAGCAAATGTAGCAAAAAAAACAAAAAAAAACAAGACTTTTTAATCGTACAATCACAAATGTCACAAAAATGTGACTTTTTAACTTTTACTTTTGTTGGAAAATATCTGCGTTTTGTTGGTCTGGAGTTTGAAAGAGATTACCTCGATTTTCAAAATAAGACACCAGATTCCACAGATTAGTGCAGATTATGGGGTTTTCATGATCACCTGTGGTCCTTATAAATAGAAGAGCACGTATAGTTTGTTCATGTTGTTCCTGGGAGACAAAAACATCTACTTCCTCAGGAGCCACGAGGACTCACTTGTAGAACAGCAGCTACCGTAGCAACGAGTTTCTCTCCCTCTTTTTTAAATCTGTGTTACGAGTTTATTTCTTTAGCTCTTATTTATTTCTAAACCACCGCAGAGCTGAACAATACTCATATATGCCCAATACGCAGATTCATATGCCCCCTTGTGGTCAGAAGTGGTATTGTTACATAGAGTGGCTTTAATTGGACTGTTAAAAATAAAAAAAACTTGAATACGTTTATCTCATAAAGGACGACGTATTCAACACGCGTCTGCGTGGAGGCCCAGTGAGCTGGAGGATTTTACCTGAGGAGGCTGTTTTGGCTGCACGGCACCACGCCGACGTTGGCTACAGACAGGATGTGCTTGTTGATGGCCTGGCTGGAAGTGTTAGCGGTTGCCATGGCGATGGTTGCCGAGGTCTCGTTCATGCCCAGGAGCTTTCCTGAGAAAATGAAAAATGTCCAATGACATAGTTCTACCTTCGTGGATGCAATTACAACTACGCAGACGAGAATTACACATTTAAGATGTAAATATTCTGAACTTAATAGAATAAAGGAGGCGACAGAGAGTTCACGCGCACTCAACAATGCGCAAAGATTTGAAAAAAAGGACACAAATACGCACAATTTAGGCAGAAATAAAAGGAGTCTTAATGTCAAATATGGTGAAAACCCATTAGCTGGTTTGAATCATTAATAAGTCAGATGTTCTGTCTTAAAAAATGTTATTTTATTTTCTACCAGAGTGCAGATGGATTCATCTGAGCTCAGAAAGCAGGAAGTGGAGACTAATTAACGCTGAAGAAGCTCGTAAGAGGCTCTTCAGAGCACACTGATGCCCCCCCGTCATCTCTCTACGTTCAGCTGGTGTCACGTCATGGAGCCAATCGAAGTCACCTTGCTCCTGGCAGAAGTCCGCTTCTGTCATGGTGCTGGGCATCAGCAGCTCTCCTACAGCAGGCTGAATGGACACGCCGAACTTGTCCTCCTTGGTGCTGAGAAAAGAACGAGAGGAGAGCAGGAACAGCAGCTTCAGCCAAACGTGCATCTGAGTTTCTGCAGAAAGAAGGAATCGTAATCGCGCTCTTCCTGCACATGACCACGTCTTCACTTTGAGACGCGACTTTGAGACCTTGGTCACCCTGCCACGATGTTTTTTTCTAACGGTTTAAAGTGTCAGGAAAGAGAAAAAGGAAAATAAAATGGAGCAGCTTGGTCCTCGGCACATGGACAGTACATTAACCTTCTTAAAGTCTAAAAATGGGAATTTGCAGCCTGCTGGATGCTGACAGAGCAAAAAAAAAAAACAATTTCATCAGGCTGCTCTTTTCCCGTATGACTGCATGTAAACGTTCAAAATCATCTTTTTAGAACAATATCAGCGGATGTGCTTTATTATGTATATTGTTCCACTGCAGAACTTTTCAAAAGTAATTATTATTTAGTGTAACTGTGCAAACGAAGGTGAAAATAAACTGCAGGCATTTCTTAAAAAATGAAAAAACATATAAATCTATGTCGTACCTGCCAGGACAGTTTGTAGTTACTGCAACGTTATTCTATAGTAATAATGATAATGTTGATATTTAGCTGGCTTTAATGCTAAATAATAACAAAAATACAGATGTTTCAACACCAGCAGTTCTGTCATTTAAATTCATCCTCATCTCGTGTCGTTTGCTTTCTTTTGTGTATGAAACGCTTCTCCTCTGATTGCCTGCGCAGACCAGACTGTGAATGGCATTTTGGGCCCCGATTGATCCCCCCCCCCATCCCTCCCACCCCTCCCATCTCAAACAGATTTTCTGATAAGATTATTGATCGGCGGAGCAGCGGTGCCGATGGCATTCAGGAGGCCTATTTGGACCGGGGGGCTGATTACTGGAGGAATAATTGTTATTCCAGCGAACCGGGATCAATCGCGGCTGATGTCTCACCTGGGAGCGCTGGCAGAGAGCGGGTCGGAAAAGGAGAATTAACAAAAGAACAGAGAGGCAAAAAAACAAAAACAAATGGGGGAGGGGGGGCATGTGATAGAAGGGAAAGGTGATGAAACATTACATGAGTGGGTGTCGGGTCGTCTCACCACAACTGGAAGTTTGCTGATTGCGTCGAGTCGCTGAAGTCGATGCCCACGGATACCGTCACCGAGGCCCCCGGCTCCAACCGCTCTGGGGAGGGAAAAGAGGAAGGAAAAGGAGGAGAAAAAAGTGAGTGACAAGGGCACCGTGTGCAGCCTGGTGGAAGGAAGGAGCAGGAGGAGATGGTGGATGAGTGAAAGAAGAGTGGGGTGTCGCAGCAGAGTGGAACAGACAAGCATCTACGCCACTCGTGTTTTCTACTTCACAAAGCAAGGCCACCGCGTGTGAGGAATCTATCCCTCAATCTCTACCCGCCACTCGGAGGGGAGATGAAAAAACATGAAGGAGCAGCACATTTCAAAAACAACAGACTTGTCAAAAGAATGCATCAGCTTCGGGAGAAATGGGGTGAGGGAGACGGAAGGGCTGAAAGAGTGTAGAGCGAAGCCAAAGACGATGGAGAGAAAGTGTGGACAGCTGAGGAAGAGGAGGAGGAGGAGGAGGAGGAAGGCGAGATTTACAATGAGAAGAACACAGACAGACAGAAACATCCTCCACGCCTCCCCAGCCGGCTTTGCTTTTCCCTCCACAGGGCAGATCTGTTTTTCTGGATAACTCTTTCCTCAGATAGAACAGAGGAGCAAAGGCTCCAGAGGGAACCTGCTGGAAACAGAGCCATCACCGACTCACTTCCAGTCCAGCCTTCACACCTCCTAACAGCCTCTCTGCCTCTGGCTTCCTTTTACGAGGAGGCAGCAACCTTCCCACGACCGGGTCGAAGCTCATCCAAGGAAGTACGCTTCGTTGCAGTTCCTCGACTCACCACTAGGTGCTGGCTCCAAAAACACAGCAAAGTCAGTGTCAAATCAGCGCCATGTCAGTCAACAGTAGAGGAGGCGGGACATAGCTGAGATCTAGTAGCTGACTGGTTGCTGAATGACTCAGCACTTTAAACGCCAAACTTCTGCTGATTAATGCAGCGATGCCATCTTAGAGACTTTATCGCTGTATTTAGTGAATATTTCAACCCTCTAGTGACTCTTCTGTAATAAAACAACTAGTGACACATCTACTAGCAGCTTGTTCTGGTATCATTGAGGACTTTTGGGGACTGAAGTGAAAACGCTTGTCGTCACAATTCTCAACGAGCAGCAGGTGGTTATTGATTGATGTGGCACTGATTTGACAGTCATTTCAGAATTGCAACAAAAAAAACACTGAACATTTGCTTTGCTAGCTGGAGAGTTGCAGTTCTGTCTTTTCCTTCCTTTCAATTATTCACAGATGTTTCCAGGAACTCAGCTACATTTTGGGGACTCGCTGGAGTGTATGATCATTGGTCGTTTGGAACAAAACAATCAGAAAAGAGAAGAAAGGTTTATTGTCATTGGACAAATCATACAATAAAGGTTGATGTTTTTTGAACAAATTATAAAAAAAAAAAAAACTACACCATTCACCTGCTGTTCACACATGCAGGTCAATAAATGTGAGCATAAACTTTTAAACATGCGATTACTGCAACAGCCCTACAAAATACTACATGATCCCTGAAATAAAACTTGTGGCCTCAAATTACTAATTCATTTGCCACAAATTAATATTTTGGGGCGTCAAATTAGTATTTCACGGCCACAAAATAGTTGGCAACCCATACTGTGAGCTTGTGGGCTGTTTTGATCCGTCTGCTACAAGAGTACCAAAAACTAAAATGAGAAATTATGACCTAAAAATGGTATTTCAAATTGGTAATTCATGGCCATTGATAATTTATTACCACAAAGCTACAATTTTGAGGCCATAAGGTAGTAATTTGTTGCCATGAAATATGAATATGAGGCCTCAAAATACAATTTTGAAACCCTAAAATGCTAATTTGAGGTGACGAAATACAAATCTGAGACCCAAAATATAATTTGGGACCAAAAAATGCTATTTTAAGGCCACAAAGTATTCATTTGTGGCCATGAAATATGAATCTGAGGCCATCCATTATCTCCCCCTTATCCAATGTTGGGTCTCGGGGGGCAGCAGCTTGAGGAGGGGAACCCAGACACCCCGAATCCCCAGCCACCTACTCCAGCTCTTCTGGGGTAATACCAAGGTTCCCATGGCCTCTCCTGCAGGTGATGGGTCTACAGGAGGGCGGACCCATGTCTTCTGTTCGGGCTTTGCCCGGCTGGGCCACATGGGTAAAGGTCTACCCCACCAGGTGCTTGCAAATGAGCCCCTTCACCAGGCCTGGCTCCCAAGTGGGACCCTAGAAACCCTGATCTGGGTGAGGAATACCGTGCTCCTTGATTTTTCCTCTTCATGGGAGATGTTGGAATCGCTGGAATCGCTCGGGCCTAGTCTGGCCCGTCCCCCAGGACCAATTTGCCTTGGGAGTCCCCTACCAGGATCCCCGACCATGCAGCTCCTGTAATCATTCGGGCTCCAACTCCTCCACCACGATAAGGTGGCAATTCTGAATGTGAGGCCACAAATTAATATTGTGTGGCCAATAGTAATTTGAGGCAAAAAAAAATTGTGTCTTTATAACATTCACTTCAGATGTCATACCTGGGGCTCCATCGCATAGTCATGAAGCACAAAGAAAGCTTTTGAAAAATTTGGAGCTCCAGTTAAAATTTAAAAACGCCACCAAAAGACAACAACAAAACAACTGACTTCCTAGCTGGACGTGTATGATGATAAACAGCTTTGGAGAAATTTTCTTGAAGTCGCTACTGGTGCTTTTTCTCCACTGCTCTTGCTCATATAGCCCCTGGTTACTATGGAGAAGCTAGTTTTAAAAATAAAACCATCTGATGCATTCTGCATCCTTGTGTTTATGCATCAGAGCAAAAACGTAACCTGAAACTGGCAGTTGAGAAAGCTGTTAGCTGGTTTAGATGACAGGTTAACCAGCGATGATCAGAAAGGGATTAACCGACGATGAGCAATATTTCATTTACTAAATACAGACCATGTCATGTATTATCCTTCAGCTAACAAACAAACAAACCAAAAAAAAAAAAAACCAAAAAACAACACTACATAAAGCTTTGTCTGTATTCATCCCCTGCAACTTATCCAAACTAAATCCAGTCGCCCGCTCACAGCGGCCAGGCTCAATCGATCCAAATTACCCACCGTTTGGCTGCTTGAGTTCCTTCAATGCCCAATCAATCCCCTGCAATCGACAGTTTTAACATGCTCCACCGCACACCACTTCTGTCTGAGTGTGTTTGTGTGTTTGCACGTCCATGCGCACACAAAGAGGAACATTTGGAAGGAGCAGCACTGTTCTGGGACTCGTATTATACTGAGTGTGGAGAAATATGGAGATGGTGCGTGTATGCCTGTACTGATCAATATTAATAAAACAGAGATTAGATGAAGCAATATTGGCTTCTTTTCAGGTGGGGGGTGGGCGGGACTATTTGCTGAACTAATAGCAAAAAGGTTTAGAGGTTCTTGATAACTTCATGATGATTTAATATCTGTCTGGGAAAAAACAATCATAAAAGAAATCTGAAAAAAAAAAATGTAGTGAGGGCATCAGTCAGGCTTAAAACTGATTTCATCCACTCAAGTATTTGGTTCTCTGTTTTTTTATGATGAAATGCAGTTTTATATAAGAAAACTGGTCACATCCACTGGTGTAGCTGGACTTGTACTGCACCATCTGTTCACACTGGTTCTGTTCAGGTCGGCCTGCAGAAGATTTGGTCTTGAGTGCGGTGGCGAGGTGGCAGTGTGAGCCATGCTATGTTGTTTGTGGTGTCAAAACTTGTGAACTGCGGATCGATACTGAAATATCAACACCTCTGATACCAGATATTTAATTTTTAGACTCAATTCTCGATATTGCAATATCGAGAATCGTGGGAATATCGATATTTTAGTAATTTGGGGTAAATGTGTAGTTTATCATTTACTGGAATACAGTGGAAAGGAGCCAAAAACAAATCTCATCAAACATTTGAAACCCTCTCATGCCACAGATTTTTTTAATTTTTAGCCTTAAATTTTTTAATTATTAGTTTCATTTTTAGACTCGATTCTCGATATTGCAATATCGCGAATCGAGGGAATATCGATATTTTAGGAATTTGGGGTAAATGTGTAGTTTATTATTTACTGGAATACAGTGGAAAGGAGCCAAAAACAAATCTCGTCAAACATCTGAAACCCTCTCATGCCATAGACTGAGGTTGCAGTAAGACTTAGTGGAGAGGGACAGGTTTGGGCTGGGACGTCTCTGTTAAGAGTCCTTTGGTGCAGGTGGACTCAATCCAGGGACAGAGGGAGAAAATGTGATGCTGTCACCAACAAAACGCATCACCTGTAGCTGTAATTTGACATACGCTACTTCTTAGTTTGATGTTTTCGTCCAAAGTATTGGTATCGGATCAGTGTCTTCGGTATCGGTATCGAAAGAAAATCTGTGATATCGCACATGCATCAGCGAAAGCTCAACGACCTTGGGCCGACCCAGCTACAGGGGCTTCCGTAGTCCACAAGACAGTGTGTTGGGTACAACGAAGCGTAACTCTGGTGTCGTCATGCTTTTCAGTTCATCACTTCGGCTGGTTGTCATGGAAACATGATGCTCATCTAAGATTGCTTTTGACCAATGATGGCACTGACTGTTGTCATGTGACTTGCGGTGCGGCGTTTTGGGCTACAGAGAAAATGGGGACCAAACTAAAGAATGTAATTTGGTGCTCGCCAACATGTGTGCAAACAGCCTTGTTTTTATCAGTCTTCATTGCATCCTTATTTATTTATTATCTCTTAAACAGACACAAATAAGAAAGATGGAACCTGGAGGGAAGAGGAGGGAGGAGCTGGCGCTGATGGTTTGTCCAAAAACTAGATTTTTTGTTGACCTGCGCAGGATTATTTGACTCACCTATGGTGTTGAAGCAGTGGATGTTGAGGCTGGCTGGGCTCCGCTCTCCTATGTGGATCTCCTCCAGGTCGTGGTCTGAGCCGTTGGTCAGCATGACCTGCACCGAGACCATGTCGGGTTGGTACAAGCAAGGCTGCCGGGGGAAGTGGTACTTGGCTGACAGTCCTTTTCCCGTCATGTGGTGAAGCAGCTCGTAGGTTTTCACGGGGCCAAAAGACGGAGTGGTGACCTAAACGAGACACATGGAAAGAAACAAACAGATAAATTAGAATTCTTTATTATATAAAGAAAAATCATCTCCCTGATCTATGAACTGGGCCCCGCTGGGTAAAGCATCCAGGGAAGCAAAACAAATAAAAAAAATAAAAAAAACGGCACAAGCTTTCAGCTTTCTGCATGAACACAATCTCCAGGGAGGGAAGGCTTTTTACAACGCAGAGCAAACGCATCCACACAAGAGGCCAGATTAATACAAGCATCTCCGCTCTTCCCATCACCTACATTCATGCAATTGAACTCGTCCAATCAAAGACCAGAATGCACCACTGTTTTTTTTTTGTTTTGTTTTTTATAAGTGAAGTGGGACCCACCCCGAGCCTCCCTTCATTAAGTCTGCAGGGTAAAAAGGGAGCGCATTTAAGAAATGTCCTCAATCAGCCGAGTTAGATGGAAAATGGGGCTGGATGCTCAGGCAAAGCAGGTGGAATAAAAACAAGCTCTAATGAATAGAAAACACGAGCGTCTGTTTGGGCTCAAACCTGCGGCTCGCTGATGATATTAAAAAAAGAAAAAGAAAAAGGCTTTTACCTTTTCAGAGCCAGGAAATTACTTTACCTTTGAGAGAAACAGCAAAGGAAGGAGGTGGAGGCTACATTCTGTGTGTTGTTTTTCTTTTTTCTTCTTTTTTTTTTTTCCTTCTTTAAATCCTAAAAAATTAACAACTTGTTACATCGGTGAGCGCTGGTCACACTCGGCGGGGCCTCAGAGTTTCTCCCGATGATGGCAACTGTCGGCTCTCATTAGCGGGATGAGACGCCGCGGCTCTCAACGCGACGCAAATCACACCGCGGCGGCGTGCTGTCAAACGGGGGATTTGTCACATAATGTGCATAAACATCAGACACACCTCTGTTGTCTTTATGACTAAAAAACATCACAAAAGTAGTTTCTTTAGGCTCTGATAAATGTCAGAGGTTCTTCAGTCGTGAGTGACAGCACTAATTAGTAAAAAAAAAAGAAGATAAAAATAAGGATAGAAATGTTCAAACGCTCAAATAATTAGCACCTGAATGAACTGAACGCAGTACTTCAAGAAAAAAAAACAAAAATAACAACTGTCATAAGAAATAAATAATAACTTTCAAATAGTCATAAGAATACTTAAAAGGAAACGGTGAAAGGAATAAGAGATCATCAGAAGGGCACCTGAAGAAATTCAACAACTAGATGCAGAAAAACAGGAGATGCTACAGACTGACGACGGAGGGCTGTGTGTGTGTGAGCTAATTAAGCTGATTAAATACGACTAAGAATATCGTAGGAAGGAACGCACGCGGCACGACGCTGCTCGCCGCTGTCACTGTACATTGTTTTGCTGAAGCTGGACGTGCCGCCAGTCCGCTCTGACTTCAGATGGGAGGTGCAAGAAGCCGTCCTCCGACTCGCAGCGTGCGGGTGCAAGAACAATCGGCTTGACGTGGGTTCCATTCCCGCCTTTCTGCCTCTCAGGTTTAATATCCGCAGCAACTCATAAAATCTGCTGCCTTTAAGTTGCGCCACATGAATACCGATGACTGACTGTGGACACATTTAACCTCATGCTAAAAAATAAAATAATAATAAAAACTAAAATGAACTGATTCTGGACGAGCTGTCCATCACGAAAACCTCAGAAGTCGATATAATAAGTAGCTAAAACGATAACGACAGTGGCAAGCTGTCAAATGGCGTCCAGCCTGATTGGTTTAAATTTATCTGTTGTGGTACAAAACTTCACAGTTGTCATGGATGTGAAACGATTTTTGTTTCTCTGCTGTTAACATGGGTGAAGGTCATTGGAGATGTGCTCTGTTTTGGAGCCAGCACCTAGTGGTCAGTGGAGGAACTGCAACAAAACGTACTTCCTGGATGTTTTCTGCTGAAGGAGAACTGCAACCTCAGAAAGTAAAGAGACTGCGACACTTACACAAATGATTATGTAAAGGATGTCGTTTAAATTAGCTCACAGCAAAGAAAAGTGTCCAAAAAAAACAAAAAAAAAAACAACATAAGTGAAACTGTGACTTTCTGTCAAAGAAAAACCAGGTTTCTGACGGCACCAGCATCAGAGACGACATAAGACCAGTATTTGATGCAGAATCATCACCTCCGTGTCCCCGTCCCCTCGACAGAAAAGCAATGTCTCTTGTGCCCCCCACCCCCCCCATGCGCCTGCAAAGGAGGTCAAACAAACATTTGTTGCTGTGCCGTAACGCCGCTGCGCCCTCACACGCGCCCGTCACGCCACCGCCAGCCCGCAAATTTATCGGGCCACTTTTGGATGTGTCAGAGCAGTCGGTGTCGATAAAGCCTGCCGTAATGTTTGCCACCCCATCACAACGGAGATTTACCTCCCTGACAGAGACATCCTGCTTCAAGGTCCCGTCTGTCGCTTCGCCCCCGAGCAGGCGGCAGCGACAGGACAGGGCTTCAAACTGCTTATTATCACCAATTTGACACAGTGGACTGTTAAAGCCTGACACCGGTGCCCACACGGGCCCCTTCACCCTTCCATCCAGCGCCTTCCTGTTACGCAGAGCAATCCCATCACACCTCAAGTGTAAGTAAGAGAAGAAGAGGGATGTAACCTTGACTTCTCTGTCAGTCTGCCTTTATAGTTTTTTTTTTCCTCTTTGGGTCTGGTTCACAGTCTCCACCCTGGACAAGGAAGGAGGGAGGTGACAATAAGCGAGGAAGTTGATTGAGAGGCTCTATTATGCATCAACTTAAAGGAAGCTCCTGTGATGGATGACACAGACACCAGTCACCTTCAGAGCCCGGACGCTGCGTACCCAGCATCCTCTCTGGCAAATGACCTGAAAATCCCGCTGACATATTCAAAAAGGGGCTAAACGGGAGCCCGGGCAGCCTTGTGCCGAAGCACGCTGGAGAAGGCCAATTTACAAAGAAAGAAGTGTGCGCGGCGTGCAGAGATTCATGGGCATATATTAAAAATCCATTTCTGTTTTTCAGACATCTGCCTGAGGAGATGAGCGACAGGGTTTCATTACCCTTTACAAGAGCTGGGCGGATGAAGATAAGGGACATGTGTTTGACTTTTAGGGCCTAATTGTTGCCTTCAGTCAGAAGATGACAATTAATTGAGGGGCGTCACAAAGACCTTGACTGCAAATTGAATTAAACAAATGTTACTACAGCCACCTAAAAACTATGTAAAGGTAACAAGGAGCCTCTTCAGTGCATATACGCTGAGATTACTTAATAGATGCCAATTTGTCAGTAAATTAAATCTTCTAAAATGATTAATTTTGAAATTTTCCATTAAAGAACATTAGCAATAATAGAGGACTGTTATTCAGAGGCAGCGGTGTCCTTCATCCAGTTTCACCAACATTGTTAACAAACTGTATGACATTCGTTGAACAAAAGCTGAAATTAATGACTATTTAGGGATTATATAGCTTATTTGACCCGCAGAATGTTAACTAATATTGTTTATAACACAGAAATTCAAATGGTTAAATATGAAGTGAATGGCTCACTAAACAGTGAACTACGTAGCATGTGTGCTATTTCCTAGCGCTCTTCAAACAACTCGTGAATGTATCACATGACGCTGAAACGATGGAAAGCAGCATAAAACCGCTGGTCAGGACGTCATTGGGTCAGAGATACTTTGAGATTTTTGCTCAGAGGGTCCCCCTGCAGGCGTGGCGATGAGTCGCAGATATGACATCGTTCACGACTCTTGCTGGGTCTCTTCTCTATCAAATTTTCTCTTTCATCATCACTTTCTTGTTTGCCCAACGGTGGTCCCACAGGCAAACAGACTGGACTGGCTGGATTATTTATATCAATTTTTTTATAAGGGTTTCTATATGCTGCTATATATTATGTACTAATGTGTGTGTGTATATCTATGTATAGATAAATTCATATTGGTGTTAAAAGATGTTTTTCTTTTCTCTTTGTATATGTTTGTATGATGTTTCATGGAATGGTTCTGTCATGTCTGGAACAAATTAATAAATACAAACTTGGGATGCCGTTGCTTAGCGACCTGGAGGTGCCCCCACCGCCTGATCAAGGCCTCTAAAGTCAACGTCGTGCTACTGCATCCGCAGTAATCGGATGTAGTAGCTGATCTGTGACGTAATGAAAATGATTAAACGATGCGCAGGTGCCAAAAGAGACGACTCGGAGAACTAAGTAACCTCGGATGGACTTTACCGAGCAGAGACGGAAGATCGCAGAGCGAGACAACGGTTACTGAAAGTGATCAAACGTTCCTTCGAAGACAGGTAGCTGTGCCTGCGTAGCTGCAATCTGACTGGCTGAAGCTTACGTTGAAGTGCAAAAAAAAAAGCGTAAAAGATTCCCCAAGTTTTCACGAGAACAACACTGCGACTGCGAGACCAACAATTTAGTGTGTCTGTGTGCTGGCGGCAGGGGGGGAGGGGTCTTGTTACATCACTTTGTCCTACTAGACGTTTTGCTGTGTCCAAACGTTAACATGTAAAATGTTCTACTGGTATGCTGCCCCCATGTGGTTAGGAGTGGTATTACTACCTAGCAGTGTCTTAAAGTCTCTCTTTTTTTTTTTTAAATTTTTTTTATTTATTTTCTTTTTTGGGGGGGGAGCTCCTAAAATGGCTTTACACATTTTTCAAAGAAGGAAAAACAAATCTTCATATTTAGATATGTCACTGCAACAAAGTTCAAAGCTTTTATGTCGTTCACTTCAGTTGAAAGAGAAAAAAGAAAAACCTGCTCTGTGACGGAGCTATTTAATTATCATGGTCCAGATACGATGATGTATAAATGAAGAAAGTAAAGGGTTAAGACCTTAATTCAAGAGACTTAAGCGGTTTGGTGAGACGAACATACTTGGAGACGGTAAGAAAACCACCGTCGTCTCAGATAAAGAAGCGGCCATGAAAGATTAAAAAAAGAAGCTTGCGTGGTAACCGTAACTAATTAATAAGTAAAGAAATGCTGCTTCAAAACCCAAATATTTCCCAAACTAGCAGCTGACTGCTCAGGCTCCAGCGCCGACCAGCCATTTCCTCGTGGACGTTTATTCCTATTTAAGAAGCAATCTCTGCAGTTTGAGTGGCAGCGGGAGGTTTGGAGGGCACGGGCTGCTATATTCGTGGCGCATCGAGGTCCTTCTGCCGATTCATAATTAGACGTGAACCCAGAGCGCCCACTACGGGGGAGGTCAGGAGGGCAAGGGGGGAGGTGGGCGAGGGGGAGGGGATGGGCCGGCGCCCGCCTGATGGACACCAAATGAACAAATTATGATGGCCCCCTCTGGGCGTGATGGGGTCAAACGCCCCGCGCCCCGCTGCTGACAGTTCAATTTCCCCCCAACGCAGCCCCATTCGCTGACTGCTAATTATGAATGAAAAGTTATCAGCCTCGGCCGCCCCCGCCGCACACACGGACAGCGGTCGGAAGAGGTGTGGAGCGGGGTGGAGGACTTAAGAGGCATTTGTGGGGGGGATCCTAATGTCAAAATGTTATTAGAGAGAGCGGCAGCATGCAGAAACTGGGGAGGAGAGCAGGAGACAGAGGAGGAGGTGGGTCAAAGACAGTGACCAGGGTTAATCTAAATGCCTTTGATAACCATGCAGTAATTCTCTAAAAAGGCCCGCGCGCTCAGCTGAGACAGACTCGCTGCCTCTGTGGGCAGATTGCTGAGAAATAGAAATGACACTGAGGCCAGCCTGTGTGTGTGTGTGTGTGTGTGTGTGTGTGTGTGTGTGTGTGTGTGTGTGTGTGAATAAAGGTGAGGTTATTTACTCTTGTCTGTGAATCCCGCAGCCCATCATGTATTTATGCATAGAATTGACTCTAAATCAGATGTTGATGTGCAAAAAGTTCCCTGTTCTAATCTGCATTTCTATTCTCCATTACTCCCTGGCCTTCACCTGAGGAGGAGAGACCGGCTAACTAGACTCGTGCTGCATAAACGCTGGTCTGAGAGCAGCTGTCAATCATACAGAGTGACAGGAGGGTTGACTGCAGACTCTAAATGTGGACGAACTCACCAGAGCTATGTATAGACGGCGGAGAGGCCGTTCGGCAGGGAGATTTTTTATTTTTTTAATAACCTCCAACAGCTTCACACTTGTCCACCACCTCTGGAGCCTTTAATCTTGATTGTGGTCGTTTTGTAGGTGGGTTTGCTGGAAAACTGGGGCGTCAGAAGAGCGATACATCCATGCACAAGCTGCGTTTCCACCAGCAGGGGGTTTCAGGGTAAAACCAGTAGTCTAGAATATTAACAGGGTCGACCCCCTCCCCCAGTTCTTTCGGCTGTTGTGTCTCCACTAATGGCGACAGGGCTGGTTGAATGTAAACTACCATTCCACACCACATGGTGGCGGTAGTGCACCAGTTCCGCTCTCTTTATCAACCATCAAAAAAGAAAAGAAGAAAATGCCGGTAAAAACCAAGCAGCAACTATCCCACTTCTGGGTTGAAGTGTTGTTGCAGTTCCACCACTGACCACTAGGTGCTGGCCACCATTGACTTTGATGTTAAAAGGTCCAACTTTGCAGCAGAATTAAACGTATTTGCAGCCTGGTACAAAAATCTGTAGTTAGATTTTGCATCCAAGACAACTGTACTCGAGGGAGAGAATTTTATTTTTGTATCACATCAAAAAGATTTAGATTAACCAATAAAGCTGACCAATCAGTTGCTGGGATTCATTCGACTTGCTTGACTGACGGCTAGCTGTGCCTCACACCTCCATAGAGTTGTTTCGCTTTGATACCAGCTCAAAAACCCGACCGTCCTGCTCCCGCTCACTCTGCTGTTATTGGTTACCCTTTTTTAACCAATCAGACACGTCGCCGCCAGTCACGTTACCCAGCCAACGAGACAACGGGAGGATGTTTCTTTCTGAAAACATCGCGTCTAAGCGGGGCTCAGCTGATCCCACAGGGGGACAAGAGATCAACCTGCATATGCAAATTCTGCTTGAAAGTCAGTTTTTGACGAAGCTGCCGGTACGACTGCTCTTTCAAAGACATTTCTTTCATGTGTAATCAATCAGGTGCCTCTTAAAGTGACAGCTAGACAGCCTGAAAGCTGAAACTGAAATTCAGGAATAACGTATGGGAGCTTTAAGTGTGCAGCAACAACAGTGGAGGCATGTACCAGATTGTACCCACGTACATCACCTGCTTGATTAATCCCATTATTAATTTTAAACTTGATTTCATTTAACATACTCACGGAAGGGTAACAGAGTAACACTTTGTTGTCTCTGTTACACCTTGGGATGCAGTAACAGGACCAGAGAGGTGTAACAGGGACGCGAGGGCGGATGTTTGCACATATTTGTGTGGGTGAGTGAACGTGTCATTGATCAGCCCTCTTTTAGGAGTCTGATTCTGTCAGAGAACTAAAATCAACGACAGCGAAGCGCAAACAGGCAGAAAAAGACACGAGACGGGCAGCGATGGGCGTGGAAGCGTGAGGTTTGGTGATGCATGTGTTTGTAAATGAATGTGAGGTTTGTGTTGTGATGCTTGGTGCTGTAACGTGCTGCAAATTAATTATCTACTAATTTCATGTGGTGCAAAGTGACTTGAATTAACCCTATAAAAAATATTAAAGTGTGACCCTGGAATAACGGGGAGTTTTTTCTCGCCACTGTTTCTTATTAGTTAGTTAGTTAGTTTGTTTATTGACCCATACGGGAAATTCACTTTCACATCCTGTATACTTTGATTTTAAACGCCTTTCGTACATTTACATTTACATTGTTTCTTATTAATTGTAATTCAGTGACTTATCTAAAAAGAATAAAAAAACAACAATAAAGAAATTAATTAAATTCAATTAAAATCTCCAATAAAAGCAGATTAAAGACCTGTGGAGAAGCTCTGCAGACCGATGCTGAAGATTCACCACATTAATACTTTCACTTCACATGAAATAGACTCGGCAACAGCAGGAGAGAGAGAAAAAAAATAGTGTGGACATTTTCCTCTCGAGGGAAGACAAGATACAAAATACACAGACGTGAAGAGCCGCTCGCCTACCGGGGAGAGAAAGGAGCCGTCACGGCAGGAAAGGTCAGCCATCAGATATACACAGCATGAAGACACGAGGGACGCAACATCTGACAGGGAGAGATGGAAGGTGACAGAGAGGACGGGAGAAACAGAGGAGGTGGACTTATAGATGAGACTCAGAAATAGAGTTCAAGGGTGCGGAAGAGGGTGAGAAAGACGGACTGTAAGAGGTTCAGGAAACGGGGAGAGCCGCCGCACCGTCCTGCCCGGCTATAAATATAACGAGGCAGAAAAGGTCAATAGTTGGTGTCTGGAGCAGAAATGTTCCACAGGGGAGAGGGGCTCATTTCACAACCTCGTACGACATCGCGCTGCAACGATGACAACACAGAGGAGCGGCGTTGATGGAGGAAACGCCGCCATCCTGGCGCACACGCTCACCTGCACGGCGGAGGAGACGCTGGACAGGGACAGGCCTTCGAGGTCGGACAGCAGGCTGGAAGAGAAGACCGAAGCCTTTGGTGCGTTTGTTGGTGCGGGAGAAACTGAATAACGGAGAGAAAGAAAAAAAGAAGGAGTTTATTAAAGATATAATGGAGGAGCTTCATGCAATGCTGTGGAGGAGGATGCAACTCTTACTCCGGCCAGAGGAGGCAGTAAAGACAGCAATTTTCAGATTTTACAGAATTGAGTGGTTCATAGGTTGCTTAACATTATTTTCTGGACAAAGATCCCAACACAGGATGTTTGTACGTTTACTGATCAATCGAGGACTGAAACAGATATTCATTACGTCCAAATGCCAGTGAGTGGGGATGGTCCAGCACGACTTGTAATACCACTTTGTGCCCCTAGAGGTGCCCTTCAAAGTTCCTTAATGGTGGATTCGTCTGCATCCGTCTCCACGGACCTTGATTAGGGTGATGTTATCTGTTGTCGGAATGAATTGTGAGTTGGGGGACTTTTTGTCAGATCTCTCGTTTCCGTCACAAGTTGGGAAATTTTCAACTTTCACACGACAGGCAATCAGGTTGCAGCTAGCCAGTAAAATCGAATGTAGATACTTAAATGTTAAAAACACCCTGTTTCTCAAAGACCTCGGTCTCAAAAGCTCCAGCATACATTGGTTAGTTAGTTCTGATAGATCCAATTTTATTTCTGGTCCATAAACGCATCACATGCTTAGCACTGAGGTATTCATTAGTTTTCTTTTTTGTTGTAGGGGGTGCAATAAATACAATAAATAAAACAGATGTAGACACCACATTTTTAATTTTCTTGTCTATGACATGTAAGTAATGCATTAAAGGGGAAACGGGTCTTTTTTTGGAAGTTTTTCACTGTTAATACAGAACATTGAAAATATCACGTTTTTACTGTAAAGAAAATCTGAATTAAATCTGATATTTCTGGTCAACAGTGGCTGATACTGGGAATCCAAACTACATGCTGGGCAGGTGTAATTCAGATTAATATACATACATATGTATATGTGTGCGTATGTGTGTACATTTTATACACACATATATGTACATATATAAGATC
>JBAMYA010000004.1:1858834-1883517 GCA_037176975.1 Arrhamphus sclerolepis
TTTAGTGTGCCCCTCTCCACCACAGATGTTAGTGGGTCCAGTCTCCTGCCCTGCACTGAGCTGCTTTTTTGACCAGCATGTCCAGTCGCTTGGTGTTTTTGTCTGTAAGGCTTCCTCCCCAGCACACTGCAGCAAAAACGAGTACACTAACCATCACCGTGTGGTAGAACATGGTCATCATTTCCACACAAACATCAAAGGACCTCAGTGACTGCAGGAAGAACAGGTGTCTCTGCCCCTTCCTGTAGAGGGCGTCAGTGTTAGGGGACCAGTTCAGCTTGTCATCCACAAGGACCCCTAGATATTTATATGTGTGGACCACTTCAATGTCCACCCCACAGATTTTAACTGGCTCCTTCTTTTTTCACTGGCTCCATGATGTGTGAATCTATTCATCTGGCCTATTTCTATTCAATTGTCCAACACCAGTTGCACATTACTTTGACTTTTCCATATTTCAATTGTTTAGCTAACTATATACTATATGCATGTCATCGCATTAGGTTTTAAGAAGCTTATCTCTAATCTTATTCAACCCATACACCACTTGATTGCATGCACATCTGAGCCAATGAATAAGGAACAGAGGTAAATCTAATATAGATTTAAACTGCTTTTCAATGCTGCATCAAATGTCTATGTCAAAGTTCTATTCAACATTAATGCAACATTTTTGTTGCTAAATTAAAGGATCAATTCAAGTTCTACTAACAAAAAATGTAATTTTTTGCATGTATACCAGCTTATGACCACACAATGTGTATGTTTGTATGAAATAAGTTACCACTAATTTGCCAGTAATTACTGTTAATTCCCTTAAACTCCAGTTGGCTTCCATGGTAAGTGACTAAATAAAGTTGTTAAGTTAAATAAAGTCTAAATTACCCAGCTTAATGTCCCATGGAAGGTTTCTGGAAAGTTTACGGAAATATTACAACTTCTTTCTGCCCTTTTGCAACCACAATATTTACCCTGCCAATGTACTGCGGGTTACTTCCCAAGTCCTCACTGATGATGCAGCCTGGCATTTCTGTTGGCCAATGGTGAGTTGACAAGTCCAGAAACATTTCTGAACAAAAATGTGATCCACCATCACTTAATTTAAAAAATTGTTCATCTGCAAATAAATACTCACTTTTAACTTGGGTTATACCTTACAGCAAAGTGCTGAATGACCTCCCTCTGAACCTGGTTGAGTCTGACTTGCAGAATAATAATGCACCATTCATTCAACTCTTTTCAGTGGAACAGTCAAAAAATATCATTCTATGGAAATTAAGTTAAATGTGGTATGTCTTATTCACGAAGTCAGAAAAAGATGTCTTGCATGCCACAAAAAATGCATTCAGTAAGTGCAGACGCCAACCCCCACCAGCAGTAATTTCAGTCCTCCACCAGTAAAATTCACAAAGTGATTTACTTATAAAAATGAAATTCCCTGGATTCCCTGGAGATCATCTCCAGTAGCATTGTCTGCTCTGAAAAAAAGACTGATATGGGATTTTGAGGGTAGCCTGTAATGAGTTCTTTGATGATATCTAATAAATCTGCTATGATATCATGTTTCAACAAACTGCCAAACCTGCAAATTATGCCGTAAGTGCTTCTATGAATAGTGGTGTATTTAAAGCAGACGAAGCAACTGCTACTAAGCTACTAAACTGAGAGATGTGGAATGCAAACAGAAGCTTGGCAGACTTCTGTTTATGTTCTCTCACTCTCTCATGCACTGTGTTTTCTTTATTGACTCAACAACTGGCCTTGTGCTCAGCTCTCTCAGAGTTTTTGATACTATGTGTGTCTGTGTCATTTTGATCTCGTCTCACAGCTCTGCTGATTTTAAGGTGCTTGACCTCGTTTCAGATGCACTGACAATGTTACTCCTCTGAAATGAGCTTTGTGGCCTGTTTACAAACAGATACAGTTTACTGCCTTTTATCTGTGGGTCAACAAGCTGCAAGGTTTTTTTTTAGTTTTTTTTTTTTAAAAGGTGGATGTACATGCTTTCTGTACATATGCAAGCAACAGACTGACTCTTTGCAAAAAAGTCACAGATAGGTGACAAAACTTAACTTATTTATGCAGATTTTACTGCAGCAGTTATGTTACATATGAATTATTATACATCTTGTTATTATAAACACTTTCTACTTATTTGCTCTACGGAGAACAGTTACGACTTTCAAAGACATTCAGAAGATTTAATAAATATATATAACTATCATCAGGTCAAGTTTGTTTAAATGTGAGAATGACTTCAACAGAAGCAAAAAGACCTTCAGTTCACTGCATGTTAAACTACAGTATGACGCCTGACTATTTCTATCAAAATTTAACAAAGTCTTACTGTTCATGTTACCTAGCAATACATCTACTTGTGGTTTTCTCAACAAACCATTCAACAGATCTACTTTACTTTTGGTGGGTGTATAGCTGATAGCCTGGGATGAGCCACTCTAATTACTCGGCGTACGTGCGCAGGCGTGCGCGTTTGTGTGTGTTTGAGCACTGGGGTGAGTTGCTCTAATTATACTCTCTAATGGAGAGAACAGGGTCAGCCGGTGGCCTGTCACACAGCAGAATCAGGTACGTTCCGTCCGAGTTTGTGTGTCCGTGAGCAAATTAAGTGGAGTGCATAAGAAACGAAACTCGCCAGTGTGTAAGCGAGTGTGCGTGAGCATATTCAGTCGTAATGACTCAAATCTCATTCGTTGGTACGACCAGGCAGCTAAATGACCAATCAAAAGTCATTATCCATTAGGCATGTAAATGTGGGCTACTACTGGAGGAAAATTCTCCCTGATTAGATTGTTAATGGAAGTCACACCAGCGGTATCCCAGCAGCCCCGGCGAGCTGAAAGAAGAGGAAAAGCTGCCGTCTACCGACTTTAATACGGCCAAAAAGTTATGAGGTTTTCACTACGCCGACTTCACACTCTACGACTTTTAGTCTTATGAGATTAATCGAAGTCACATTTGCATGATGTGAAATAGGCAGCAGAGGCAGAACGATACGCAAAATTCCCAGTTCGGTTCCATACTTTAGCGTCACGGTTCAATACTTTTTTCCCTCCTTCCCTTACAGTTGTGGAACTATTTGCGTTGGCGGAGCTAAATGAGTGATTAAATAAACAAACAAATAAGAATCTGTTGTTGCTTATTACTGTTAACTAATAAAATGTGCTTGTAGAACTTTTGTATAACAGCAACATCAGACTGGAGGTGGCGCTGTTGTGCCGAATATCAGCTCTGGTGTGATGATCTGCAGCCTCGTGTCTACGACCGAATCACACCAGCGCTGATATTCAGCACAGCAGCACAACCTCCAGTATGATGTTGTCTAAATATCAGCAAAGCTGCTTCTCAGCTTTCAGAATCTGTTGGAATCACATCGAACTGTTGAAGAGTTACAGTCATTTGAAAAGTGCACGTCTTCCTGTTGTCTTCAGCAGCTCCGTGTAGAAACAGCTCAGCCTCGCTAGCTCGAATGTGGGAGGAGCTCAGTGGATCTGTACTCGACTATGCAGCCTAGGCGGAGTAGCCGAACGCAGATCCACTGAGCCCATCGTCAGAAGACAAGGTGATAAAATAAATAAAAAATTCTGTATTGTTCGATACATGTGCGTCCCGAACCAAGAGCTCTGTATCGAACGCTTCAGTACAGATACATGGATCGCTGCACCGCTAATAGGTAGATAAATAATTTACAGAATGTTACACTATGATTGAACATGCGTTGAATCGTGGCTGCGACAGAAATAAATCGAAATGTGTATTTCAGGATCTAAATGTAGCACTGTCGCGTCATTAGCTAACATGCTAAAGTTAGCGTTGTCGCTAGGTCGTCTTTTCCTCATTCGGCGCCACCATCATCATTATACAAACCTGCAAACAGAAACGCTGCAATCATGTTTAGGTCCTTTTAAAATATCACAAGTCATTTTAGTTTGATTTCATTTCTTTGTTTTTGTCGACATTAACTTTTATTGTTTTTGTTGTGGTTGAAAAAAAGAGCAGAAGCGGTGCGCTACCGCCACCATGTGGTTTGGAATGGTAGTTTAGGTGCAACTAGCCCCGTAACTGTGTAAGTGGAGACATGATGGCTGGAAGGACTGAGGAGGTGGTCGGTTCTGTTAGGGGTTCTGGTCTGGCGGAACCCCGTTAATGGAAACGCACCCAGTACTGGACCAGCATAAACTTGCTGGTGGGAGCTGAGAGACGTAGAGCTGCTCGTGGGACGGTGTCCCAGCCCTGCTGCTACTGGATTAGTAATTCATTTATTTTTCTTGCCTTCGACATCTTGTGTTTTAGAGTTTGGTTGATATCAGTCTGCATCACTAAAGTTCTTTGTTTGCTCACTGGTTCATAAGTTTATTTTCCTAATAGAAGCCAGGAGACGAGGCGGTCTGGTCTGCTGTTTACTATCGTTACTCTGAGTTGGGTGCAGCGAATGTTTCCTCAGGATTCGCCGGTTTTTCTCTTACGTCAGTCGGTCAACAAATATACGTGTGTTTCGTTGCTCCTAGGGAGGCTCACACAGCAACAGTATTTACGACGGCGGTTACAGATCATTGCGCTTCTGAACCAGAGAGGGCGCTAAAGAGCAAAATCTTACATGGTGTTGCTTTACAGTTTACAGAAATGGAACTACGTCGACATAAATTGTGATTTTAAGCCTCTGGTGAGCTTCAAAAATGTAATTCCACTTCAGAGATTGTGTATTCAGAGTTCGTACACCATGAATTTAACTTCGTACGTGCACAGAAAGTATATAAAAGACACTACACGTACTGATGTTGCATAAAATACTGTCAATAGTCATGAAAGGAGGAGACAGCTGATTGTAACTGAGAGCCCACATTTGAAATCCATCAAGTATAATGTTCAAAAGTTCCTTTCACTTTCATGCTTTTACTTTTAAAAAACAAAAAAACAAAAACAGAAATACTCTGATTAGCGCCTCTTCCAAACACACAGCTTCTAATTATCTGAGCAAGAGAGAGAGCACAAGAAGCCAGCAACATCTGGTCGGACCGCATCCAGGGAGGAGACGAGCTTTACTCTACCTGTCAGCAGCTGGCTTGCTTTTCCTCTGCGGTACCTTCTTGGTCTTCTTCTTCTTTTTCCGCTCTGATTCAGAGTCACTGGAGCTCTTTTCAGACCCGCTGGAGCTCTTCTCAGAGTCACTGGAGGTCTCCTCTGAGTCCTCGCTGCTTTCCTCCTCGCTCTCACTGCCCGACTCTGCACAAACACAACAAGACTGCAGCGTTGGAGATGGATAGTAGATGTTCATCAACATGAAGTCACATCCTTGGCTCCGTTCGTGTGTTGGTCCAGAAATCCGCCTCCCTGTTTGTTATTTCATTTAAGACTTTCATCAAGGTGCCGTTAGTCCAAACTGCACTCGAAAGCCGCCACTTGTTAAACAAAAATGATGCCATTTAAATGTGCTTTTATTTTGTACAAACAAGTAACGGCAAGCAGAGGTCAGCTGTGAAGGCATCAGAATAATTACATATTTAATATGCCACCATTCATTTCCCAAAAGGATGAAAACGTTGAGGTCCAGGTTTATATCCTGCTGTGCACCTGCTGCCATCCCTGTTTTGGCTTTAAAATATTTTCTACTGAGGTTCAGCGGTCTTTTTTTTTGCATCTGGGAATGCTGAATATGCATTTGAATTTTAAAAAATACCTTTTCAAAGTGCAAAATTCTGCATATTCGTGGTCAAGATAGTTGCTACAGGGCTGCAGAGGTGGTCAGAGAGGAGCATGAGAAAGATCGATGTGAGGCCTTTGTTTTTAAGGATATCTGCTTTAAAATGACTCTTTTCAAATTCAAGGTGCATTTCAGTCAATTTAGCATCAAAATGAAGCAACAAATGTGAGATTAAACAAGTAAAAAATAAATAAATGAAAAAATAAAGCTGCGAAAACCTGAACATTCACTCTATTCAGTTCAGAATAAAGTCATGTCAAGGTTTAGAAAGTTAAATAGAATTCAAAAAGTTGAATAAATGAGGTGGTTTATGCCAAAAAGTGAGAATTTAACAAACGTTTGAAAATGATTTTACAACAAAATGTTCCTAATTTTATCAAAACTTTCATCAAATTGACTTTTTCTGAATAACAAAGGTTTGTAATTTTAGGACAAAAAGTTGAAATATCGAACAATTTGTAATTTTACGTCAAAATGTTGCAATAAGTTTGCAAATTTAGCGGTTATAATAAAATTAGTTTTTTTGAAAAAAGAAATAAATAACCAAATTATTTGTGATTTTACAAGTAAAAAATTTGATTAAGTTGCAATTTTTGTGTCATTTGACATTTTATGAAAAAAATTTATTTTTTTTTACAATAATTTCTTTTGTAAAATTCTGCATTTTACAAGACGTTTTTGTGTAATTACTTGAGGGAAAGTTGTAATTTTAGTAGAAAAGCCTCAAGAATATGATAAAGATTTTATGTCATAATTTAACTGTTTTTTTCGTCTTTATGAGCGACTCCAAGAACTAGTGGGACGTATTTGTTTACCGTCCAGACTACAACCTCCCAGCCGTCATCACGATAATCCTCTCAAGATGCTACAAGGATGGACTGATCTGATTGGCTCCCCAAGACTTCTGGGAATAGTTAATGAGCTTCAACGTACCGGAGCTACATGGACCTGCTGCGTAGAAAAATCTTATATATCCTTTGTTTTAACAAGAAAGTAGCTTGTGCATTCGCTGATTTAAAACGTCACTTTAAGTGCGTCAGTGTTTGTATTCCATTTCCCTCCTAGTGTTCGCACTTTACTTCACCGCTCTTTGGAACGCTGGACCTTTGACTTTAAACAAACATGAACAGAAACGAACCTTCACTGCTACCACCGCTGCTGCTGCTGCTACTGTCCTCGCTGCCGCTGCTCCCAGATCCTTCCTCTTCCTTCTCTTCTTCATCGTCTGAGTAGAACTTGTCATCAGATTTGGGCTGCTTGGTCCTCCCAACTGACGGCGCCCACTCTTTCACCTAAACAGATGACATCATGTTGAACAAAACACTGAAAAACGAAGCGAGGCGATCAGCCGTCTGCAGTTAGACACAAGTGCGGCGGAGTCGGAACGTCGGCTGGAGACTGTTGCCGGATTTACCGGAGAAAAAATGTCTCAGTCCGAAGTGAAAATGTTTTGTCAACGTGGCAGAAAGAAAAAGTTAAATTTGAAAGACACACACAGCCCACATGTGCAGGAGTTAGTGTGAAGCCTGGTTAGCGCTTCTGTGTAGGCGCTGTGAACTGGGGGTTCTCTGTAATTACACCATCAGCCACAAGAGGGCAGTTCAGGTTCTCATTTGCAGCGCTGTAGCTCGCAGTGCTGAGCTCCTGTTTGTTTCCTTCTTTGTGGAGCGCTGACATAACAACAGAGCAAATAAAGGACCTCTTTATGCTGATGCAGCTACAGGTGCAAACTGCTGACTGTCCGGGTGTGAACCCTACACCGCAGGCTACGTCGGGTCCTGACATGCACCTTTCTCCAAATGCATCTGTGTGTTGCATCGACATAGACCGCAAAAATGTGACCAGTCCGCCTTTGTTCTTCTTCCATCTTTGTATCTCCCACTGCTATTTCTTCTTTGTCACCTTCAAGTCGAGTAGAACAATAGTTCAGCTGGAAAAACAACTGATGCTCAACATTTATCAGCCACAAGTCACGTAAAATATACTTTACATGCTCTGTTGCTCCATCTGAGCTGCAAATAGGAAGTAAACAAAAGGAAACTGCAGAAGATCCCACACTGCCACCTAGTGGTTGGTAGTGTAATTACAGAGCAACGTACATAATAACAAGACACTAAAGACAAGGGGTGTAACAGCACACAAAAATCTTGGTTTGGTACGTACCTCGGTTCTGAGGTTTCGTTTCTTTTTTTTTTTTTCTCTTTCGGTACAGTATGGAAACAAAAATGCAAAACATAAATTTGCTTGTTGTGTATTCAGGATGTTTGTAAACCAAGCATTTACACATTTTAGTCAATTTATGTGATTGATTGATTGATTTCTCCGTTGCTCGGAGAGTATTGTAAAGCAGTTCACCTCCAGGACAATAGGGGGCGTAGTTGTTTTTCCAAAGACCAGCCTGCTGTGGTCATCGGATAAATAAACAACAAACTGCCGCACACAGACCTGGTAATGATTTCTGAAACAAGCCCAGAAAGCGGGTCATGTAGAAGCTTGGATTATGTTAGACCTCCTTTCTGAAACCCAGCTCAGAGAAGAACGGAGACGGAGAGACGGAGCTGGAAAATGATCAACACAGCAGAAGATGCTCCGTGGTCAGACTTGGCTGGGGTCCGTTTCAGAAAGCGGGTTATGGAGAAACTCCATAAAAAGTAACAGAGTGAGCTGAATGAAAGGAGACCTGGTTCCACTCCACAGTAGTCGGCTCTTCTGATAGCTTGCTACATCGAGCCGGTAGCGGCAGATTGGTGGCTCCGTGTAATATAAACACGCAATTTCTGAAAACTTAACCGTACACAGCCGTGTACAGAACCGTTTGTTACACCCCTACTAAAGACGGTGTAGCGGGCCACCCGCAGGGGCTTTTGTTTCCTAATATGTTGTAGAAAAAAAACACCAAAATGCAGATGAAATTTGCACATGATGCTAATATACTTCAAAGCCTGTTGCTGAGCAAACATCAGCCCTCTCAGTCTCCAGTCAGGAGCTTCAGATTCATGTTCTCCACATGCTTCTCATGTCATGGAATCAAAGGAGAGTCTCTACCGGCTCAAAGACTTCCACGTTCCTCACAGACTGGTCAGGAGCAACAGCTGGCCAGTCCGACAGCTCCTGGTACCCAGCGGTCTTGACGTTGAGACTGTGTGACAGGGTGCCCAGTTGGAAACGGTCTCGGTCTGAAAGGAGAGAGACAGGAGTGACAGACATGTGAAGAAAGTCCTGGTCATGAGTATGAGACCCAGACATCACCTCCTTCACGAGAACAAACACAACCACCTCTTCGTCTTCTCTATTACCAATACGTTTTAAGTACCTGGGCCTTTGCAGATTCTCTAAAACCAGCGCCCTGCTGACAGTGAAAGGAAAAAAAAAGACTTGACTTCTGGTAATAAAGAATGACAGGAGTGTTTAACGCCTTCCATAAACATCCAGTAGGTGGAAACTGCCCATGAATTTTAATGTTGTACGAGGCAGTTTTGTCCCATTTTGTCAAGGAGGAAGAGAGAAAATGAAGGAGATTTTTTTTTCCCTCCAACCCCCAGCGTCTGAAAAAGGTTAGCATTAGCTCAATAATTTACCCATCTCATTAGTCCAAGGTAAAGGGGTACAGCCTAACTGCCCTTCAGAGAGACGGAAGCACTAGAATAATAAAACCTCAGGCTCCATCCAGCCTGAGGTTTTAAATAAAGCTTTCCCCAGAAAGTAATCAGCAATTCTCTTTCAATTTACAAAACAGACAGGCAGGAGGAATTTAGAGTTCAATCTCAAACGCTTAAGCAGTTTAGTGGATTTGATGTGCTCCAAAATAATTATTGCAACGTATGAAGTACCTCTGAAGGCGGACTCGAGCACCGGTGCTGGTTTAGGGGCCAGAAGGATGCGGCGGGCGTACTTGCTGAGGGCGCCGCTTTTCTCGTTGGGCACGATCAGCTGCCTTATGAAGCGCGTTCGGTCTCTGATGTCATAGTTCTGGTCGTATCTGCCCATGTTCAGGATGTACTGGGTCAGCAGCTTGGTCTACAGATGGAGAGGGAGGGGGGAGTGTGCAGGACGTGCAAACCACACCAGCAGCCAGTTAAAGAGTTTGTGAGGAAAGATGTACGAGGACTGACATAAAGGAATACCGTCATTAAAAATTTGTCCTGAGTGACCCCATCACAGGCGGGTATCTTCTCACACCTGGCATTAACATGCACCTCCAAATGTGTTTGAAGTGACAACTTGTGATCAGATCTCACTGCCCAGCCCTAAACCAGAGTAACCAAGTACAAGATTGTGTTCTGCCATGCTTTTAACACGAGTTTTTGTACCCGAGTCATCTCTGACAGGTGCCTGTGGCGTCAAGTCCCTTAAACAACAGAGCATTTAAGTTTATGACCCTGTTCATTAGAGTTCATCCTGAATGATCCCAACACGATGGGCATCAGCTCACACCTGGCATTAACATGCACCTCCAAATGTGTGGCAGCCACGCCCGTTGCCGCGTGAACGAATACTTCCCACAGAGACGATGTCGTCAGTGTTGCTCATGAGGAACATCTGTGCTCACAGCTGTTCACTTGTGACTAGACAACTCAGGCTGGATTCTAATACCAGGTGTGAACAGGGAACAAGCTTCCATTTGCTCGGTTGTTTAAGTCGCCTCCAGCTGAGGCTCAAGAAGCTGCAGATGGGTTGGATGCTGTACCTCATTCTTCCTTTATGGCTGATCTGACTGACTGTTTAAGACTGTTTAAGGGGGCATATCCTATGACAATTTCTATGATTGTTCTTTATCCAATTACAGTTCAGTTTGTTTAGAATCTCGACTTAGGTAATACCAAAACAAGTATCTGTTAAGGTCACAAAAAAGTCCTGTAATATAATAAATAAAATGCCAAGCTGACTTTGCTTCGTGGTGAATCAACTGTATGCTTTCTATCTGAGCACCTTTTAGCTACAGCACGTATCTGCAGTAACTACGGCTTAAATAAAACCAAATGAGGAACATCTAGTGGCTCCTAACAGCCATGTGCTCGGTTCTTGCATTGCTTCACGCGAACTGCTTATGTTTATCTTCTTTAGTGTAGATTAATGCTTTACTGGTTAGAGAGAAAAGCAACAATGTAATGCGTATTGCAATACCGGACATGTTACATAATGCATATTTTATTAAATGTTTATTGGTGCGTAAGGCCGTAAAGCTTCAACGAAAGCCATCACACCCAGAAAATCATCATCCATCACGGAGTTTTACTGTCACCATGTCCCAGTTTGGAAGACGCCCCCCAATCCTCATCAGCCCCAGGACAGCTCATGAAGGCTGAGTGCTTTTTCTGCCGTTGGAGCATCTGATACAATATTCATGTGGCACCTAGAGATCCTTTAAATCTATTTCATCCTGGGCCACATCATCACCATGGTTACCGTGAACAGGCCAGTTGTTCTTTATTTTCTCAACCAGAGAAAGACTTTTAAATTATGTGAATTTTTGTCATAAAAAAACCAAATATTTCCACTTTTTGTGTGTCATATTGTTAGTTGTTCTATCATTAATGACTTTTTTATTTTGTTAGTACTGAATTAAACTGGCAGCCAAATTCAAATTTCCTCAGAAATGTTCCAGTTTTGCGTTTATGAGCGTCTTCGCACGCTGTCGTGGGACAGATAAGATCGGTGGCAGGCCAGATTTGGCCCACAGGCCTTCAGTTTGACACATGTGCTTTAAAGTCATGTAAAGACCTTCAAATATCAATACATCTAAAAGGCAGACTTAAAAATTCCTGGGATGCAGACGCATGTAAGGTCAAAGAAGAACGAGGCAGCGGAAAATATTTGTAGATTTTCAATGCAGAGCAAATTAAAATGATCCAAAATGCATATGCAGCTGATATGAGACTAAAAGTAACAAAAAGCCCCATAGAAAGAATAAAGGTTGGCATTATCCCAGGTGATTCAATTCAATTCAATTCAATTTATTTATATAGCGCCTATTTACGACAAGTCATCTCTAGGCGCTTATCTGCATTGGTGATCTGCATTGAAAAAAAAAATCGTACACATCGGTGTTCATGGGAAATCATTCTCTGCCAATTACAGCAGCAGATTGGCCACATATCCAACAGGGGGCGCAAACGATGCCTTTGCATGCAACAGTTACTTGGGCCTATATGTCTTTTATAACCAGAATGCCGTCCAACGTCCCAAAATGGCAAGAAGAAAAGCGAGAGTCGCTGAAAAGCATCCCTGAAATTAGCCAACGTGTTCCACATTTAATGCACAGATGCAAAACCGATGTTTATCATAAAATATTAAGGTATTTTCATAAGAAGCTGAAGCTTGTGCTGCGCATCCAGAGAGGAAATGTAACAGTCACTGCTGCAGCACGTTCCCCACCTTTGCTTCATCTCGACCTGGATACCTCAGCGTACAAGTGAAGAGCGCTTGCAGCAGCATAAATTATTTAGGCAGACATAAAAACAAAAACGCTGTTGCATCCAAGACAGCATTATCACCCTAATCTTTTACCGCTCCGTGAGCCCCCCCTCTCCTTCTCCATCCTTCCCGGCACATTACGAGGAGCAAGTGGTGCAATAATGTGCTCGTTTGAGAGGGCAGCATCTGGGCTCATAAAGCCGGCTCGCAGGCCAATATCACCCCATCTAACAGAATGGCTCTGCAGGCGCCGAGCTGCACTCAGAGATGCACCATTACATTAAATATGTCTCGTTCACAGCTCCGTATTTAAACCGGACCTTCAGCTCAGAGCTGCAGAACTCTCCAACACAAAAAAATAAATAAACATAAAAACAAAAAGTGATTGGTTGATAAATCCTGCAGTTTCTGTCCCACACTGAGTAGCCTCTGCACCTGCTTGGAGTTGGTCAGGTACAGCTTGGCTGCGAGGTTGACCGTCTGCAGCTTGACGATGTCCTCCTCTGCAGTGAAGGTTTTTGCCATCTTTCGGAGTACATCAGGTGCAATCTTTGGCACCCTCTCGCAGTACTCTCCCATCAGCCAGAGGATGCTGGCCCGCGCCATTGGAACCTGCAGATTTGAGTTTTAAATAAATAAAAAAATAAAAATTTGAAGCCTCCACTGACCCACTCCCATTTCCCGATCTAACATAATGATGATTTCCATACAGTGATGTTGTCGAACAGTTTGGCCATGTGCTTGATGATCTCGCTGTGCTGGGTGGGCTGAGTCTGCAGCAGCTTCTTGATGACCACCACGCTCTCGGCCACCACGGTCTCTGAAGGGACGGAGCAAGTTCTGGTAAAAGCAGAAGAGCCACGAGCATTCGCCTGCACAGACGCGGGCTAATTTACCGTCTCTGTTGGAAAGCAGCAACACCAGGCCGTTCAGGCACGTGTCCGTCACCTCTGTGATGTTGGTGGCACATCTGCCGATGGCCTGGATGGTAGCAGCAGCAAAAGCCTTGTCTTGACTCTTCACGTAGGTCTGAAAGAGGGTTGGTCGGAACAGTAAGAACATAAAAAACCTCTGAGTATGTGTGATAAACTAAACCACCAATGGAAAAACAAACCTGAAACTCCCTCAGAATGGTGGAGATGTTGGCTTCATTAGCCAGATTTGTCAGGATCTCCAACTGCAAGAATCAGAGGAAAACATTTTATACTTTTATTGTGGTTTGGGCTTCAAGATTTTGCAGCTCCAGTGGTTTTTACTGATGGTGAAGAGACAGGAAATGAGGGCGGGATGGGGAAGATATTTGGCTGGCTGTGAGCTGTCAATCACTCAGAAAGTAAGAATTTTAAGCACTACATTTAAACAAGCCAAAGCAGATTGAATCTGTTCTTTTTATCCCCCCATGACAACCCAGAACCAAGCAGCAACCATCCCACTTCTGTGTTGAAGCTCATCCAGGAAGTACGTTTTATTGCAGTTCCTCCACTGACCACCAGGTGCTGACTCCAAAAACAGAGCAAATCTTGGCAGCAGAATTAAACATATTTACCGCCTGGTACAAAAATCTGTAGTTACATTTCACATCCATGACAACTGTTACCACATCAGATAAATTTATATTAAGCAATAAAGCTGATCAATCAGGATGTCATGTGACATGCTTGACTGACAGCTAGCTATTGGTTCTGCTGTTGACTTTGACAGCTTTGTCCCGCCTCTTTGCAACTTGGCGCCACACAGTTCAAGTAAAAATGGGCTTCAGAAGGTCTCTGTACAAATCTATGAGCCACGTGATTGGATAGTTCATCCAGTATTTTACAGTCAGTGCCCAGATCTGAGTTTTTTTAGACATGTGGAGTCCAGTCACTTCCTGTTTACCTTCATCACTAACAGGCTGCGTCAGACATCGTGTCATTAAGCGCACGGTGACCAAATCAAAGCTTTGAAGACCTTAAGGCTTGTTTTTACTTCTGCATCAAAGCCCATTCACCATATCTGGGGTTTGTACTTGTTTGCGTTGCTCTGTAATTCCACCAGCAGCCAGTAGGTGGCAGTGCATGTACTTTTTCTGCAGCGCTGTAGCTCACAGTGCTGAATTTCCTGCATAGCAACGGAGCAAATAAAGTCTATTTTACGTGAGTTGGGGCTGATTGGTTGTCACTTTTTTGTTTTTTTACAGAGTTTGCAGCCAACTATCGTTCTACCTGACTTGAAAATAAATTCAAAAACATGTTGCTGCGACGCAAAGTTACATTTAGAGATGCTGCAGCCTTCACCCCTACACTGTAGCTACGGCTCAGTGTGGAAGTAAAAATCAATCTTTGCACTAATATAGGTCACATTTTAAAAATAACGTGAAAAAGAAAATCAGAATTAGGCGCTAAGGCTCGTGGTTTAAACGTAGTCTGAAACTCTCCTCGGCCCTCTCGACATGTTTGTACTGTAGCTGCACATAATTTATGATAGTGTTGGCAACAATCAATAAGTCAATTAATTATAACATCACAAGCTCAATTGTTCACAGAATTAAGACATTCACGGGCTGTGTAGGCACATGATGCAGTTACCTTCAGTGTTTTTATGTGAGTGGCGTCTGTGGATCTGACGTAGAAGCTCTTCATGAACGGCTCAAACATTCCCTGTTTGGAGACAAATCACGTTAAAAACTGCAAAAACACGAGACGTCGTTAAGAGTTCGGCTTCTGCCGGCAGCCTCACCTTCCTCTGGATGGACATGGTGGCGATGTTCTGCAGCACGATGTACTGCACCTCTCTGTCGGAGGAAGACCAGAGGTCGTTCATTTACAGCGGAGACGACATGTATTTCAGTATCTAAGCTTTTTTTTTTTTTTTTTTAATCACCTGTGGCTTCTCAGCAGACGAACCAGTGACTTGGTGACGACGCTGACTTCATGTTTTGGGGCCAGATGCCAGTAAAGCTGAGCAACAGCCATCACGACCTGACGGGCATCAAAACACCAATAAGAAAGTGCTATTTTAACAAAATTTATGATTTATGGATAACATATCTGAAATGCATCTACTCTCCTGAGTGGACCACGTGTTACCTTTTTCAACACTTCTTACTTTTCCAATCGTTATCACTCCCACAGAACATCCGCATATTACCGGCCGTGCTGAAATAAAAAGCGTTTCTGAGAGCTCTACAAAGGCGCTCACGACGCCACTCCATAAAGGTAATTTTTCAGCGGCGCTTTAAATAGCAGGAGGACGTGTGTCCACCGTTTTCAGGCAGGATGAAAGGGTTGAGGCGTCTATGAAGATGGAGGATGTCACCGCGCTGTCGTGTGTGAAGACGCAGCGTGTCACATTTTAATCAACACTTTCATTTGGGAGCATTTTTCCTCCCGCTGCTACGCAGCGACGCAGACCTTGAGCCTCCTGGATGATGGAGGTCTGCACTCACCGCGTTTTCTTTTTTATAGACTGAGGTGTTGGGGGGTGGGGGGGCTGTGGCAGGCCTTCTGCTGTGCATGTATTTGTATGTAAGAAAATATATCTTCTGATGACGTTATTTCAGCAGTCCCTGATGTTTGGCTCGTCCTCAGACGTCTTGTAAAATGGTGAATTTCACAAACATAAAATCTAAAATTTTACACAATCGTGACCTTTATCATAAAATTGAGGCTTTTGTGCTAAAATCTCAGTTTTCTCGTATAATTAAGAATAGAAAACAAAAAACTGACTTTTATTGGTAAAAAAAGAATTCCATTTAGTTGTAAAATGTCAAATTTTGCAATATTGTATTAAGTCTCAGATTTGAGGTAAAATGTGACTTTTATCATAAAATTGAGGCTTTTGTACTAAAATCACAAATAAAAAAATAATTTTTTTTTACTTTGTTTTTAAAAAAAAAAAAAGCTAATTTAGTTGTAAAATGGGAAATTTAGCAATATCATCTAAAATCTTAAATTTTACAAAATTGTGACCTTTATCATGAAATTCAGACTTTTGTTCCTATGGATTTTAAACACAGCTGTGCAACCATTAATTAAGAAATCTGGTCTGGATTCCTCTGTGATGGCCAATTATAGACCTATATCCAAACTACCATTTCAAAAATCCTAGAAAAAAGGTTTTTTTTTGCTCAGTTAAAATCATTTCTGGATGATATACATAACATCATGGAGACCTTCCAGTTGGGTTTCAAAACCCTTCATAGCACCTTCGTCAGCTTTACTAAGACTTTAATCATCCTGGTAGCATCAGATTCTGGGGATCATGTGATTCTTGTCCTGCTGGACTTAACTGCAGTCTTTGATACTGTGGATGGACCACGACATTTTATTATATCGTTTACAGCATCTTGTGGGCGTTTGTGGTTCTGCTCTGGACTGGTTGAGGTCCTATCTGTCCTCTAGAGTTATTAGCATAAATATTTTAGCTTCTGAGTAATCCTCCGCTCCCCTGGTATGCGGCGTTCCCCAGGGATCAATCTTAGGGCCCCTGCCTTTATTTACTTCCCCTGGGCTCTGTTCTCGGAGAGCCAGGTATCTTTTCATCGTTTTTACATTTAGGGTGAAAACCTCCTTCCATCAGGACACTGAAGATGAAACGTGTCTGGGTCTTTCAGCAGGACCAATGATCCCAAACCAACCACCAGGTAACCAAGGAGGCTTCCTAAGAAGCATTTCAAGGTCCTGGAGGGGCCTAGCCAGTCTCCAGATCTCAACCCCATAGAACACCTTTGGACGGAGTTGAAGGTCTGTGTTGCCATGCGACAGCCCCAAAAAAATGGAGGATTGGGCCAAGATATCAGCAACAGTGTGAAAACCTTGTAAAGACTTCCAGAAAACGTTTGACCTCTGTCACTGCCAACAAAGGATATAGAACAAAGTACTGACATGAACTTTGGTTAGTGACCAAATACTTATTTCCCACCATGATTTGCAAATAATTAAAAAAAAAAAATCAGCCAGTGTGATTTTCCAGATTTCCTTTTCTCATGTTGTCATAGTTGAAGTGCACCTGTGATGAAAACTACAGGCCTCTGTCTTCTTTTTAAGAGGGACAACTGGCACAACTGATGGTTGACTAAATACTTTTTCTCCCCACTGTACTTCTACTCACTGGCTTCAGCTCAGCATGAGACATTGATTTGATCTTTCCTTGTTTTAATTGTTGTTCATTTATTTTAGTTTTTGCGGTCTTTTTATTTTATCTTTTTAGTCTCTTTTTATTCCTATTTTAGCTGTATTTTACTGTCTTACCTGTTTTTATGTCTTATGTTTTAAATCATACTCCTCATGTACAGCACTTTGTTTCCAGCTCTGTTTGTGCGAAAGAGCTTTAAAAAATAAAGATGGTATGGTATTATATGGTATGTATATAACTAAGGTTATTTTGAAAGTAAAATCTAGAACTAAACTACACAAGAGCAAACTAAACTTCGCCGCGCTTCAGTCGTTCTCCATCAGCTTCACATTGGACGATCTAGACGTGTCGGAGCTGAAACTCACAGCGGTGTTCCTGCTCTGCAGCAGAGGTTTGGTGTTCCTCAGCAGCAGTCTGTGATCCGGATCCATCACGTAGGGCTTCGCCTCCGTCTGGTCTTTCTTTTCCTCGGAGTCTGAGTCGTAGAACGCTTTCTCGTTGTTCTCGTCAAACACGCCGTCCTGAAACGCAAATGTACAAACACCGTACAAATGCACTGAAATGCTTGGGAAATGGCACGCAGCTGGTTTTTGTCGGGTTGTGCAGATCCAAAGTCAAGATCGCAAACCCAAACAATGAAACAGTCCAAATTCCTGCTTTGATCGAAACATTTCGAGATTACAACTTAAGAAACAGTCGTGGTGTTAAGAAATAGAAGCCAGTACAATTACTTAAAAAAAAAAAATTTACAAGCACCTTTTAAGGCTCTCAAAGACACTGTTGAGAGATTTAAAATAACAAAAACAACAGGTGCCTAACAGGAAGCAGAGGCCCTGTCGTTTTAGTTTTGTGCCGGCTGGTGGTCCACAGGGTCCTGTTTTTAATAAACATAAAGTATCTTTCCACTGTTATGTGGATGATATGCAAACGTGCCCCTGCTTGACTGTCTGAAGGACCTTAAAACATGGCTGCCTTTAAACTTTCTTACTCTGAATGAAAGTAAGACAGAGGTGATGGTGTTCGCTCCTCTTGGCCCTCTTCTTCTCACGTTCACTCCTCAATCAAGACTCGCTTTCAAAATTTGATGAAAAGATTTCACCTGTTATCAAGTCAGGTTTCTTTCAGGCTAATTTCTGAAGTTAAGCCCCACCTCCCCCTAGAATATGGAAATGCATCGTATGTTGGAATGGACCACTTATCTACCCAACGCCTGCAGCTGGTGCAGCAGGAAGAAGAGGGACCACACCACACCAGTTTTAAGATCCGTTCACTGGATCCCTGTAAAAGGGCTGATTTTAAAATATCTTATTGTTAGCTTTGAAAGCTGTGAATTGGCCGGCACCATCTTATCTAACCGAGCCAATTCATGCTCATGCTCCTGCTCGAACCTCACGCTCATCCAATCGACTGCTTTTAGAGGAGAAAACAAAGGAGTGTTTGGGCTTTTGAGAGTATGGAACAGTCTTCCACCCCAAATATGATCTGTGCCCACTTTCGGTTTTATCTTTTGCTCTGTGAAGCAATTTAGTTTAAGTTTGCAATATAAATGAAACTCACCTCCTTCCAAGGACTGGTGAACTGAGTCCTGGCGTAGCGCGTCAGCATGGAGATGATGACCACCTGACCCCACTCCTCCACATCCACCAGCAGATTGCACAGCTTCCTGTAGTTCTTGTGGATCAGATCGATGCGGTCCGGGCAAACCTCCTCAAAGGCCATCACCACGCTGCCGGCCACCAACTGCAGGAAAGGACACAGTTACGAAAGAGCTCATGGGGGGGGGGCACGAAAACGCTTTTTCTGTTTCAATTTGCTTCTTCCTGCCGCTAACGTGTGAGTTAATGAAGGTGGCGCCAATTTAGAGCAGTTTTTCCAGACAAATTGGACAAATGCTTTGTCTCCTAAGCAGGGTGTAATACAGAGAAATAAAACACAGATTTGACCCTCATTTCAGCTCGTGCGATGGCTGCAATTTCAGTACCAATTTACAACTTTGCTTACAATACATAAGTAGTTAGTTGATAATTACATAGCCTGCGCTTCAAATCTCAACTGCTACACATTCCTGCAAGCAAAACAATTCAATTACAGTCTTTCTCAACTATAAATGTTCCATTGACATTAAAGATGGCAAAGGGGTCGAGCAGGAGTTGAGAGCCAATTATCAACCATTTTATTCTTAGAAGGAAAAACCCATTTGGCTGCTGTCTGCCCCTCCACCCCACCCCACCCCACCCCACCCCACCCACAGCCACCTCCTCCAAACCGCCTGTTGCCTTGCTAACTTCCTGAGACCAACTGAGCGACACGGACATGTATTAATATGCAAACCACAACAGGGGGCGAGGGTGGAGGAGAATAAAAGAAATGGAGCAGAATCGAGTCCTCCCAATTAAAGCCTTCTGGCCACTGGTGTCCCCTGCGGGAGTCCAGTGCATCTACCTGTTAGCGCCGTCACAAGTCTGCATTGATGATGCAACATGAAGAAAAACTGTGCTGTGAAAGTGTGTAATGATGAGTTTTTACATTACATTTAGCAGATGCTTTTATCCAAAGCAATTTACAATGAGGAAAAACAATCAAGCCACACTAACACAGTAAATAAAGTGAGTTCAGTGAAATCAGCACACAAGTCAGTGCAGCTAGGACGCAGTTTAAGTGCAGGTTACGAAGTTAAAGACAGGACGCAGAAGCTGTTCTTGGAATAGGAGGGTTTTCGAGAGCTTTCTTGATTGTAGAGAGAGACAACTGCTCTTGCAGCTACTGGGAGCTTGTTCCACCACTGAGGAACCATGTGGAGAACAGTCTCCACTGAGATCTCCTCATGTGAAGGTCAGTCCATGTTCTGATGAACGCAACACCCAAGAAGAGGTTTAAACCTTTACAACTGAGATCATATAAGTAGGTGCTGATCCCGAGAACACCTTGTAGGCGAGCGTCATCGGATTCTTCAGGTAGCTGGTGTTTGTCAATAAACAGAGGTGTGAAATGGACCCTTCTGGAGTTGATTAAGGACCAGACGCGCCACCACCTGTTGGATCTTCTATAGGGGTCTTACTGCACTAGCTGAATGTCCAGCTAGTACACCACTGCTTTACCCGCCTGAGGCGCCGGAGAGTTGGCCAGAATCTTCTCAGAGCCGATTGAAAGTTGTTCTCCATGGCCTCCTCCCACACCCGAGTCTTTGCCTCAGAAACCGCAGAGGCTGCAGTTGAAGCCCTGTAGGACTCCTCTTTCAGGCTCCCTCAAGTGAGGAGTCCACCACCAGGTTTAGGGATTGCCACCACGACAGGCACCAATGACTTTGTGGCCACAGCTCCAATCAGCTGCCTTGACTATGGAGGTGAGGAACATGGCCCATTCTGACTTAATGCCTCCCCTCCCATCATGATGTGGCTGAAGCTCTGCCAGAGGTGGGAGTTAAAGATCTGTAACAGATATATGTCTGCAAATCCCATATGGGATTTCATCGAACTGCATTCCAGGGTGTCCCAGTGCCAAGCAAACTTTGGACACCCTTATGCTTGAACAAGGTGTTCGTTATGGACAAACTGTGATTAGCACAGAAGTCCAACAACAGAAGACCCCTCAGGATCGCTCAGATCAGAGAGGCCGTTCCTCCCAACCACACCCTCCCAGGCCACGCTGTCGTCACTTACGTGAGCATTGAAGTTCTCCAGCAGAACAACGGAGTCCCCTTTAGGAGCACTTCCCAGCACACCTGCCAGGGACCCTAAGAAGGCCGGGGACTCTGAACTGCAGTTCGATGCATAAGCACATACAACCGTCAGAGCCCGTTCCCCGACCCGAAGGTGCAGGGAAGCTACGGTCTCATGTACTGGAGAAAACCCCATCATACAGGGTCCAAGCGGGGCGGGGCGTGTGTTGGGGGGGCTACAAGTCAATAAAACCCACTCCAGAAAGGTGCTGTCCTTTCACCACGGACAACCCCAGAGTGGAACAAGGTCCATCCTCTCTCTCTCAAATATATATACACACACACACACACACAAAACCTAATTTAATCAGTTATAATTTCCATACAGTTTTGTAAAAGTCATGCAAAAAGCGTTCAAGTATTATCCAACCAAATGCTGAAGATGTGGATGATCTGGACTATTTTATGTATGGTTTGCCTCAAAAGAGCTCGATAGAGCTGAATAAAACTGCTAAATACCTCTTAACACTTACTCATTTGTTTCCTGCTATTTTTAGTCCTTCATACTAAAGGCAGTTTATGTTGATGATCTAAATAGTGACAGAGGTGGGTGGATGGAAGTATGACGAAAGTGCACACTGGTTTTACATGTAAGGAGATAGATCGATAACCTGTTTTTTTTACCAGGTCTTAGTGTTACGTGGTAGCTATATCCTCAGATTAATAACAACAAATTACATACGACACCTTATTATCAAAACAATTTAAAACACCCTTATTGTAATGTATTGCAGATTATCTTATAATAGTAATGTTGCTGTCTTTCAATTTGGGAAGGGTTACAGAGCTATCTGTTTCAGTCAATTTTTATGAAGTGACAAATATTATTCACAATTCCAAACGGTTGCTGATTTTCCCAAAAGTGGTATGCCCAGGAAGATCTCCTATGGTAAGACTGTATAATGCTCAGAGAAAGTGCAAAAAAAAAAAAGAAAAAGAAAATGCAGGTGCTAGACCTGAGATTCTACAGGCTTCAGGTAGCATGTTAAATATATTAAAATGTGCCAGTACAATCAAGAAAGGCTAAACAAGGGGGACTTGCTTGGAGGGGCTACCTGGATAAATCATCTCTTCTTTAACAAAGAATATGGGAGCATGGCTTTGGTTTGGAAAGTTTCATTTGAACAAACAGCAAGACCTGGAACAATTTCTTTTGGACAGAAGAGACTAAAGTGTTAATGTTTGACCAAAACTGGTGAAATCCAATCAAAGAATATCAGCACAAGCCCATTATACCAACTGTCCAGTGCAATATTGAAGGGTTGATGTGTGTCCAGGCCATAATGCAGTCACTGAGTCGACTCTGAATTTTCTATATACAAGAGTATCCTGCAGTCAAAATTATCGCTATGACTAAAATTATGAAGTTGGGAGTTTTGCTGTGTTGAGGATTTGCAGTGTAATATTGTTTATGTACTGGCGATCTGTCCAGGGTGTACCCCTGCATTTCGCCCAAAAGGACTGGGATAGGCATAGACCCTGCACAGGAAATAACAGGTATAGATAATGGATGGATGGATATTGTTTATGTGTTTGCAGTTGAGGAAATGGCAGCAGCATATGCAGGAACAGCTAAAAGCCCATCAGTTGGAGGAGATGCTGCAGCTCCACGATGAACAGCAGAGGCTGCTTGGAATTGTAAATGGATCTAAACCCCACAAAGGAGGTTAGGAAGAAAAATTACCTGAATACATTGAAAGATTTCACCATCATTGTCTTTAGTAACCATGGAAATTTGAGGGCTGTTCAGTCATCTTTATGTATTTACTTTGCTTCATCAGCAGCCAAGTGACTATAATATATTTACAGTAGGTTCAGAGTTGTCAGGAGCAGACTGGGATGAAGATGAGCTTCATCCTAGACCTGAAATGAACAGCTGTGAGGAACCACAACGCACCCATGGCCTCCAACAACAGCTCTCACCACCAGGAGAAATGGAGGAGCTATTTAAAGATCAAGATCACGATGAAGTTGATGATGGCAAAGAAAGTGAGGAAAATATTCTCCAAGATTGCAAAGACAAATTTATTAAGCTCTATATATCCTTACTTTATTCAGACTGAGATTATTTTTGTGAAATAAGCTGAAGTTTTTTTTTTCTCTGCAGACATGTGGAACTCCAGAGAAGAAAACCAGGAGCAGAGTGCTGCTATGAGGCGTTTTCTTGATAACGATGACACATTAATGCAACCTGAACGTGTGTCTGAAGGCCACAGCAGGAGAGAGGAGAACAACTTACTTGAAAGGTGTATATATTTTTATTTTACTAGAATCAGAATGTCATGTGGAGAATAATTCAAGCCACACAGGCAGCTGAATGACATCAGTGAGGTATCTGGTCACTAAAAATGCGGGTCTATTGAGAAATGTGCCTTTATCTATCCTTTTGCGTATGTTTGTCTCCTCTCCAGACCTATAAGGCCGGGTATCAGTGCCCAGAAGCAGACATTTGAGGAGCTGTTAGAGGAGCAGCTGAGGCTCGAGGAGCAGAGGCTGAAGTCTGCCCAGCAACAACAGGTAACAGGACGTACATTAAGTGTCTTCATCCAGGAATCATCAGTCAGTAGTGGAAATTAATTGGGAATTTATCGAACACAAATGTATTTTTCACATAGTTTGGGGGGCTATTTGAATCAACACTGACTGTTAGTTTAAATTTTAAATGTATACCAAGTAAAGCCTGTCCATATCTGTAACATGATCTATATGATTTTATTTTTAAATTCATGAATTTCACATGTGCTTTCACATCTTAACAGAGGCAAAATGGAGCTAAAACTGCATCAGCGCCTCCCAAGAGAGCTTTTCTGAAGCGAGGTGAGGGTCTTTCTAGATTTACCAACAAAGCTTCGTCACAAAAAGTGGAGGAAAAGAAGGAGCACAAACTACAGTCCCAAGCCAGAGTAATTTCTCACAGGAACTCAGCATCTGCTTCTATCAAGAAAGGTGGTTCAAACAGGAGCCCGAGGCATCCTGTTCAACGCAAAACTGCCACACTTAACAAAGAAAACCAAGCGAAGGGACTTTCTTTGCCACCTCAGGGCAGTAAGGCAGCATGGACAAAGGTTTTAGGTGGTCATCAGAGACAGAACACAGATGGACTCGAATCTGTAAAAACAGATCCAGAGCTTGGAAAAACCAAGCAACTTCTGCTGGAGCAAGTCAAAGAAGGTGATAACAGACAAGTCGGACAGTCCATTCAGGCTCTGACTAACTGTGGACCAAACAAACATTGTAACCCTGTAACCAAACAGGTGGGCACATGTGGAGGGTCAGAAAAGACTGACAGTGATGCTACAAATGAGAGGAGCTATGGGGCTGAATTTACAAACGTAAGAACTCAGTTGAGGGAAGGAGGCGGAGATTCACGGGATTCCTTTGAGTTGTCGTTTCAAGAAAAGCACCGGCACTGGGAGTGTAACAAGCAGCTGGAAAACATGGAGCTCGGAGAGTTTGAGCTACTGGAGCAAGCGGCTGAGGAGCTGTCGTTCTCATCGAACTCATCGTTTGTCACAAAGGTGCTTTATTCAGATCAAAACTTCTTTCACACATTCCCAATATCATTTGGCCACTGTCAGTTGTGTATAGAAGGTGATTACTCTGTTATATCACACCCCAGCATGGGGTTATAATTTATCAAAAAAAAATTAAAGGGGGGTGGGGGGCAGCCTGTGCAAGAGATGGATGACTGGAGTTTATATGTTAACTCCACCAGATCGG
>JBAMYA010000004.1:1883617-1915669 GCA_037176975.1 Arrhamphus sclerolepis
TATATATATACACAGTATACCCGTACATATGTGTGTGTGTGTATATTAACAATATATTTTATATCATATATCATAGATTAAAGAGTGAGTGGTTCATGCTAATCCAGTTAGCCAGTGGATGTTTGGAGATATTTGCAGAATCTCATAAAAAAATCTGTCTGATCAATGAAAAACAAGGAACTAGAATGATTTGACAAAATTACTGTCCAGTGGCTAGGGTGGAACTTAAAGGCAAGGTAAGTGATTTCTGGATGACATCATTTTTCTTATTTTGGGCTCTAGTGGCCTTTATTGAAGGTGAGCTGACAGAGAACAGAGCAGGTGAAGACATGCAACAAAGGGTTGCAGGACAGGAAATGAACCTGCAACTGCTGCAGGAGGACTGTAGTCCCCACCCCCCAAACGTAACAGACAGCATGAATGCAGCTTTACATGACGTGTCTGCTAAAAACTAGTTGCTGTAATCCATTATGTTGAGTGTTGTAATTCTTCTTATCTTATATTCTTCTTCTTGCCTTAAAGACGGGGTAAGTGATTTTTTTTGATCCAAGCACAAGTGTTGATATTGAAAAACAAAACAGAAAAACACAGAGGTTCCTGAGGACAGAATAAGAAAAAAATTAAAAACACCCCATCACAAGTATAAACCTCCGCCCTGTTGGTGGTTGGCTGGAGCAATGTTCGTTATGATTTGGGGAGCAGGTTGACCCCCGTGTGTCCAGATTATGGAGCCAGGATGGGCTATGAAGACCGGGTTTTCTCACAGTGTACTCACGAGATGGACAGCTACCAGATGGTGAGAAGGTATCCAGTGAGTGATCTGGTTTAGAATCGCTTACCCTACCTTTAAATGGCATATTAACCCAAATCTGGCCCGTCTTACCTCGAGGCTATCACATGCAGTGTCTAGGTCCTGCTGCAAGGCTTTGTGCATTCTTTACCAACTTCCCCCATTAGACACGGCTCCAAGGTAAACTACATGCACCATCAACAAAACTGACACCCCAATCTATGGAGTTCATACACGCCCCCGCCCCTTCCTCCACCGCGACCGTATTATCTACCCTGCGTGACAAGCTGGTAATGGAAAAATCACACTAAGCAAATGGTTCTTCTAATAACAATAAATTTCCTATAAAATTATGAAGGGCCCAAACCGTTTCCTTGCATCTATTTTGCTATGAATTCTAATTAAGGTGCCAGGGAGGCAGAGAGTGCTGGGTCATCACGTCAGAGACAACGTGCGCCTTTTTGATTGATGGCCTGGCGCGGGGTCGGCCTATCCTCCCGCCGCTCGCTTCTCCCCGAGCCTGTTCTTCCTGCCTTCCTACTTCTCTTAAATTAATGGGTATCTCACCTAGCCCCTAATCATAGTGCCCCACACTCCCATCCCCCACCCCCAAGCTCTTCCTTTCTGTTCTCATTTCAATTTTGCAGAAGGTGCAGGGGGGGAAGGATGGGAGAGATCGATCATTTATCTTGTAATGGCTGGATAATAGATCCATCACGGTAAAACAGCTGCACAAACTCCCGTGTTGTCATCAGGCCTTCCCATTTTCTCTTTAAACCGTCCTGCCTATAAGTGGCGCTCCACGTGTCAAAGCCATTTAACCAAATATCAGCGAAAAAGGTGTCGGCAGGTCGGGTGCAACGCCGAGGACTGAACAATAACCGAATGCTTCCTCTTTTCTCACTGCAGTGACACCAACTCACCGGCATTTATCGCCTTGGCTGCAGCTAATTTGACAGACTTTTATCAGCTACTGTTACACTGTAATAAAAAAGCAGCCTCAAGAGTTAAATCAAGATCAGAATTAAGTGGAGTTTTGTAATTTCCTCTCTCGCTGGGCTTTTAAGGGCCTTAAAGGAACTAAGCGGTTGTTACCAACTAATCAGCTATGACAAACAGGAAGTCTATGGCGATGATCACAAAGCTCTGACATTTCTCAGCAGACTTAGACATCCGTGGAGATGTGTGATGTCACAGCTGCAAGAAAATCCATCCTGCACTGTTACGGAAGAGAAAGGTCTAAAATCTGACAAACTACAGACGCTTTCACAGCCACCCTGAAGGTTATGAGCAACAAAAGAAGAAGAAATCTCATTTCATCAAACGAAAAAGACCGTCGGGGGAGAGCTGGACGCCTGCTGGACGCCTGCTGGACGCCTGCTGGACGCCTGCTGGACGCCTGCTGGACGCCTGCTCCACCTCCACCATCACAGCAGACCTCCAGGAAGGAGGGAAGAAAGGATGAAGTTTACACCCAAATACAAGTTAAAACAATATTTAAATGTCAAACACGAGCCCAGAACTCTCGTTTATAATAAAGGATGAAGAATGCACAAGAGAAACTTATTATTATTTTAATTCTCTGGGTTTCTGAGAAGCAGCAACTTGTGTCGTCATAGACTCTATATTACTAAAATGTAGTATTTCCATTATATTTTCATATTTTATTTGATATAATTATTTTATTTTATATTAATGCATCTATTCATTCATTCATTTTTTTGTTTCATATTTTAAAATGAATCATACGTCTATTTTGATTTATTTATTAATTTACGTACATATTTATTAATAACCTACCTGTTTATTTGTTTCATTGCTTACATGTATGTTTCATGTGTCTTAGCTGTCAATCATCAGCTCCTGTTTAGGGTCTGGTTGGTGCGTTTTATAACGTGGATCCACACGCGTGATTGGCTGATTGGGGTGCGTTTCAGTGGTAGAAGCTTGGAGCTTTTAGGGTTTTTTCTTGCTTCCGTTTTAATTATTCTATGAAGCTCTTTGTGTTGCAGGAGGTGTGTGACTCAAACGTTGGTGCTGATCAAACCAGTGCAGTGAAATTCCAAATTCCAGAACCAGACTCTGGTATTAAAATAGAGGTGCTACGCAGACCATTACAGTCCAGTACAGACGAAGAAATCACGTCCATCATCCCGCCACCATCTTCACTGCTTTTATACATTTGCAGGAGCTCTTTGGGTCTAATTGAATCCATGTGTTATTTCAGGGCAGCTGGAGCTTAGGATGTAGAATGGCAGAATGGTCTTTAACTGGACGGTTGCTGGTTTGATCACCAGTTTCCCATGTTGAAGTCTCCCCAAGCTAACCTCTGCGAGTTCCTCACCAGTAAACTCCTTTATATGATGGATGTTACATCAACAGCATGTATCAGAAAGGCTCTGAGTCTAAGAGGAATTTCCCAGTTTGGCACCATTGAAGTCCATATCTACACATCGAGCCTCATCGGTGACTAAAGTTCTTTTTTGATCCGAACCAGAAAACCCTCCCACCTTCCCACTCCTGCCCCCGCATCCTTTAAATCCACCAAACAACTCCCTTCATAATGAAAGTTTTACTGTTCACACTTCTCAGGGATGCTTAGAAGAACTCAGAGCTGCAGACCAAGTCTCAGAAAAAGCTCATGTTCCTCAGACATCTTCAGCTGCAACACGGGATCATAAAAACGCTTCACAGCCATTAAGTATGCACCATGTTTAGCTTTTTTTTTTTTTTTTCCACCATTCATCACCAACTGATGCGCTTGTGTGTCTGTGTGATGATGCTGCCCTTTCTCTCTGTCCCCTGCCTCACAATGTGGGCTCCAACAGGGAGAAGCCATTTGTCTTCGTTAGCGTCCGGGGCTAAATATGCTATGCATCTGGTACCGGGCTTTCCATCCCCCTTTGGCCTAAACTGCTTTGTTTTGTTTGTATAATGATAGGTATACTCTATGAATACATAATGGCGACACGCCCGTGCACAACGTGCATGTGCAGACGCAGCCAGCGCCGCGTTCTCCAGCCGGCATCTACATATTTGAAAATGGCATTTAGACACCCTTAGCATTGGCTGTGACCTCCTCAAATGAATGTGCTGCCTGCTGACTTCTAATGGGCTGTCTGCTGTGTTCTTGCGCCCGGCCTGAACGCAGACACTCAGAATTCAACTCATTTAGGGTCCATTTTGGAAAAAGAAAAAACAAAAGAGAGAGAAAGAAGTAGGTGGCCTTTGAGAAAATTAAGCTGACACCAGCATCAGTGCAAAAATTCCTTCCAAATGGACGCTTAACAAGGAGCATCTGAAGATGTGTGGGTTTAAGTGGGTGTTAACAAACCATGGCATTGCCGAATGAGCTGTGGGATGGAGGGCTAGCAGGTCAACTGCTTGGCTGGGGCGCCCTCTGGTGGTCTAAAGCCGTAAAGCAGGGGCTGCTGAGCCGGTACTTACTGTGCTCTTGTCTTTCAGCAGTTTCTCGATCACTTCAATCAGCTGCTCCTTTTGATCTGGATCCAAGCTGAAGGCAGAAGACAAAGACAGCTCTGAAATCATTATTCACACAAATGAAATGACGTCCATGTTCTCAGAGAGCAAACACGTCGACTTTGGTCTAAAATACCCAAACAGGTGCAGGTTAATGCTTCTAAGAGTGTTTTTATGTCGTTGATTTTTTCTCTCCATCAGGCTCTTGTATTGATTAGGAGGAGAAGGACTGATGAAGTCTTCTCCAACACGACCCCAAAGACTCCACAAAGTCTGAACTCTGTGGAGGAAACTATTGAAAACGAAGGAAAATTGTGTCTGATTCGCCCAGAATCGTTTCACAACTTCAGCCTGACGAATCCTGAAGTTTGAGGTTAGAATAAGGCTGAGAAATGGATGGAAAATTAATCAAAACTGGCACGTGCATGCGCTTTTCTACAGAGTGGTGCGCACACAAAAAAAACTTAAAAAAATTAAACAGTGCTTTAGAAAATCTTTTCATTCTGATGATCTCATCGATTTGAAGAAAAACAAAATACTATATTACTTAAGGTCAAAATCTTGTTTTTAAACATCTAATAGGGTGTTCCTAATGCGCGTCATAAGTGGCATCATTTCGGAGCAGTCGCCATCTTGGATGACAAGCAAACCGCTGCAGATGTACAAACATCACAGTTTGTTTCTCCTCCTAGAGTCAAATCGATAGCTTCGATGGTGAACGTTTGTGCTGTTATTGGTTGTGGGATGAGATCGGATCGTGATACTGACCGTTATCACACACCAAGGAAGTTTAAAGAAGGAGAAGAGCAGCTGGTTCTCCTAGATTTCCAGGGAGGATGTGCAGGAAAGCAGCGATCGTTACTTTGTATTAGGTAAGATGACGCTTAAATGTATGCAGCATTTGTTTTTAGATCATAGATCCATTTAGTGGTCCTGTGGCAAAGAGCTTTCTACACAGAAAGCTATATGCTAGGCCAGTGGTCTTCAACCCTGGTCCTCAAGGACCACTGTCCTGCATGTTTTAGATGTTTCCCTCCTTAGTCACACTTGACTGGATGGTCATCAGCTGGTCTTCAAGGTCTACACAAGTCTGTCAATGACCCACTAATTATTGCCAGGTGTGTCTGAGCAGGGACACATCTAAAACGTGCAGGACACCACTGTCCTCAAGGACCACTCCTTGAGGACCAGGGCTGAAGAACACTGCTAGGCTACATGCAGCCTGTCCAGCACTGCAGTGGAAACTCCATTGTTCTAATTCTTTTCATTGTTCATTATAAAAAATAAAAAAAAGGGAAAGAAAAAGAACGAGCTAGTCTTTTGAACAGTTCCTCAAGATCAGAGCCGTGTTCGAAGTGTAAACGAAGTAGTTGACCAAGCTGATGTCCAGCTATTTGTCCCGATTCTTGAAAAATTCTGTACTTGGAATTAAATATGGGTCGATATGGTCAAAAACCCTACATTTCTCCAGATATTTGCTGCTATGTTGTTGCTCCCATTGTCTGTCATCCAAGAGGGCGACAAAGCATCACTTGATGATGTCATTAGGAACAAGCTATTGTTTTTTTTTTCTTCTTAGTTGGATCCAAACCACTTTTGTAAATAAACTCAGAGTCTATTCTTCTCCACAAAAATCACTTTACTGTAAAATTCCTCCTTATTTTGCTTTAATTTAAAGTCTCTCGGCCTCAGTGGAGAGTCTCTGCGTAGAAGAACAGCAGGAACCAGCCCCACTGGTCAGCGTTACTGCTGAACAGAAATTTCTCTGATCTGATCCTGTTGACGCAGAGACAGCAACACTCCACCTACATGCATCAAGCACAGCGCAGCCAGTCTGAGGTGAGGCCGTCCATTTATTTGAACAGGAAACGCACAAGTTCTCCATTGGCCAGTCTTTGTCGCAGCAGCACCGTGGTTAACTGGCGTCTTTTTATGACACAAGTCACTCAAGTAGGAAGAAATGATGCAACTATGTTGGAACTGCAAACATGAAGATTCACTCGGGTCAGTTTAGAGATGTCTTAGATCTTAGATTTTTGGGTTTTTTTGGTGGCAGCATCCAGGTGGATCAGACGGTCTGCAGCCGCAGTGACTTTCAGGTTTTTGTTATCATTATTCTACTCAAAACTTGGGATAAACTTGCAGTTTAACAAAGTGTCGGCGTCCGTCCGCGTACACAACCTGCTCTATTGTCAACGTTTGTTGCTTTTGTACCATGTGAGCAGAGCATGTAATACCGGAGGTCTCCACTTGGGGGCAGAATGCAGAGCCAGAGTCCAAAAACGTACCCGTATAAAACAAGTGTGACAGAAGAAGTTATTCTTTTGTTTTTGTTGCAGCCACAGTCAGAAAAAAAAAAACACACCTGCATCATTGGAGGTGTTGGACCATAACATCAGTGCCGTCAGGAGTCTGGAGAGCAGAACTGAACCCTGAACTCAACATAATCAGTCCAACTAGCAACAAAAACCTTCAGCCATGACATTCTGGATTATATGCATCTGTTCTGTGTAGTTATTCCAGGAAACACGTACAGCGTTTGTTTTATTTACTCTTAGGACCCTACTACGTAATTACTTTCTGGTACTTTGTTTCTTCCTGGGAAACAAACCCGAGTTTCCTCTTTAGTCAAGAGATCAAATTAAGCAAACTTTCCTGGAATCAGCTACTAAATCAAACATGCAACTGTTCTGTTTCAGTTCCGCCCCACTGATAAGGACTCGTAAAACCTCTTAAATCAGCACAACTCAGCATTTACTGGATCAGCGGCCTGGGTCCGAGTCGGGAACCGTACCTGTAGAGCTTCTGGATGGCGTGTGCCGAGGTCTTCCGGACATACGGGGACAGATCGCTCGCAGCCTCCTTGATGGCCAGCATCATGATGGGGACGATGATTGTGACGCGGATGCTGGACAGCACCCTCAGAGCGCTGGCTCGGATGAACTGGTTTGGATCCTGCCGGGGTGCAGAAGAAACCAGTGTTTTCCATTAACAACAGTCATAGCGACAGTAATGCTGGAGAATAAAACGCACTAAAATATATGTTCGATGTCTTGATGAGTCTGGCTTTTATCAGTTTGCACGGATGTGTAAATGATGCGAGAACAATATTAGGAATTTTGGGCGTCAGAACAGACGCCCCCTGGTGGTGTTTTTAATATAGCAACCGTTCACTGGTGGTGAAAGAGGTAAACCGTTCGGCTGACGCGGAGCCCTGAGCTGAGCTTTCGATTATGCTGCTGTAACACTTTATATGTCGTCTTTGGCAACTTTTGATTAACGTCGTTGTGAAGCTGCAACAAGATAGTTAGCGTTAAAATCTGCTCCTCTTCTCAGCTCCATCACAACTTAACAGAACGTATCACTCCGCCCCAAAGTCCAGAACAAAAGTAAGACAAAATAGTCCCTTAAACTGGAAACTTTGTAAACGGATTCCTTTTCTTTTGAAGGCGTAAAAACATCAAATATTCCTCCAATTAAAACCAAAAATAAATCTCATTTTCCACTTTGTGCGTCGTGTCTCATTGGCAGACATCCCTGGACTAACCTTCTCAGACCTCCAAGCCAAACAAGCCTTGTGTTCCGTGTAAAGTGCCTTCAGATGACGTCGTGAAGGTGAAAGATCTGAGCCTGAACGAGTGTTACCTTCAGAGCCCGCTGGAAGGTGCTGATGGACAGCAGAGCCAAGTCCTGCTGCTCCTCTGCGTACCTCACCAGGTAAACGTACACGAGCTTCTTCAGCTGCAAAAGACAACAAACAGCAACACAATGGAACAGCTGGAAGAGGAAATCCTCAGAACGAAACAAACTGTGGAAGAAAATGAGGTTTATTTTTTGAAGGGGTGGGCAGAAACGCTGGTGTGAAGAGGTTTTGTCTTCACTTCAGCAGCTGCATGTTTTATTTTGGTTTCCCCTGTTTGAGTTTTGGCTTCATCGCCTCTTTTTTCTTTTCTTTTCTTTTTTCCCCGTTCACAGGAAAGCCTGAGATAATATTTGTCTTGCTTACTGACAAGTTTAAGTGGGGGTCAAAGGTCGCAGCCTCTTAGAATAAAGCGAGCAGATTCCTGCCGTTGAGGCGGCGGACTCACAGATGACGAAACGACGTGAAAAAGAGGTTATGAAAAATGATGATTTGCTTGAGGGGCTATTTATATTTTAATTCACGGGGAGACCTGAGCCCGAGGTCAGGAGTAAGGTCACAGTTTGGGCAGAGCTGGATCCAGTAAATCAGCGCCATGCTTTCTAATCCTGCACGTATTGACCTGCAGCAGGACGCCACAGCTCTCAATCATCGTTGTGGTCGTTACTGCTGGAATTAACAGCATTACTCACCATAAAGAAGCAGACACAACCCATCTGCCCTCAAGGATCCGGTCTGTGTGGCTACAAAGAACACCGCCGGGTTTATTTTAAAGTGATTTCTTTAAAAAAAAAAAAAAAAAAAAAAAGTCGATTAAGAGCAGTGCAAGTTCTGATGTTTTTTTCTTCTTCTTGAAAATGTGCCTAAAAGTATATGTAAATGAGCTTAACGCAAATTAGCAAACACACAGAGAGACGTGTGCGGGTTCGTGTGAAGTATGCGGCGTTGGGCTGGAGTGCAGAAATGATTAAAGAAAATAAAGAGCATCGATATGAAATCACGCAACGCTGTCAATAAACTGCAGGCACTTGTGCTGTTATGCTTGTGCACTAATTAGTGGGAATCGATGGCCGCTCACGGTGACTGGGGGTGGGAAGGGGGGGAAGGGGGTCGTGAGCAAAAGGAGGAGGCCATTTTTACCGCCATACGCCGTGGGCGTAGAGCGAGGAAGGAGCTCGGGGAAGAAGCGAGAGACCGAGAAGACCTCACACCACCGAAGCAGCTGGCGAGGCTGATGGAGCACAGAGAAGATGTGACTGCAGACTCCTTTCTACCAATTACATCCACCCACCTGCCCCCCCTCCTCCCCCACCCTGCCATGAGCTGCATGTCAGGTCCACCAGCCCCCCACCCCCCTATCTGATTATTCTGCTGCTGCTAATCAATATTCACAGGCTCTGAGCATGGACGTCCTTCTGGAGGAGCTGCTTCGAGGAGGAGCTGGAGCCTGCTGGGTCTGCTGGGTCTGCTGGGTCTGCTGGACCGGTTTTACGCATGCAGCGTAAAAGTCTTTAAGCCGTTGCAACAGTTTATGATTTAATAGCGAAAAAAAGCAAAAGTCAGCAGAAAGCCATCATTGGCTGATTTGGGGAGATTTAAGTCCGAAAAGGTCGCCGCTTCTTCCGGCTGCAACGACTCAACGCGCTCGGACGCAGTTCTCCAAAACACAAACCGCCAAGAAGAACGATCCACAGCGCTTATGGTTGCCTTGGCAACAACTCCACGACCACATTAGGCACAAACTTTTTAGTGGACGGAAAATTTAAGATGGAATTTCCAAGATTAACAGCAACAAACAAAATCAATGGATCAGAAATGAAGCAGATTCTGAATCTATAACAATTTATTTTTGTCCATGTCAAAGATATTTATGCTTTTATTAGAAAACTGTTGGAAGTCAGTGACCTATGAAGGCAGAAAAAATAAAACTAGATCAAAGTAGTCGTTGATTAATGCTAATTATAGCATTTTCAATGAACCGTGATGTTGATCTGAGGTCATATTCTCAGGTCTCGACCGCTGTAGATAGTCTGAATCATCATCATCATCATCATCGTTTATTTTTTATCATCATCAGAATGGTCATTATTCCATAATCGTCACTGTTATTTCCACCGTTGTCATCGTCATTATTATAATTCTATCAGTGTCACTGTTATTTTTATCGAGGTTTTTATTATCATTATTATCATCATTCTTACTACACCACCTGCTGTAAATTTCTATGACTTTTCCCAAACCTGCTTTTTTATTTATTTATTTATTTTTTTAAATAAATTCCAGAACTTTTCCGGGCCTGGGAATTCCCATTTTCCAAATTCTCCACCAGGTTTTTCTTTTTTTTTTCCCTGATTCTGGACTTAAACTTGCAATATCAGATAATTAAATCAAGCCATCCACTGCTGGGTTACTAAGAGGTTAATAATGCCACTGAAATTAGTTTATACTGTTCATTACCCAGCAAGTAGTACAGTACCATTATAAACTAATTACTTTTTACAGGGAGTTTTCTCGTAAAAATAACTCTAAATTAAAGATTTGACATTATGGTGCCAGTTTTCGAGTTCCAGATTTATTGTTGACCACAATGCCCAACCACAAACCACCATCTCTCCATGAAATGGTTCTGGTACAGAATATACCGAACCAATAGAAACAGGACGTGTGTTGCATTTGTGTCCACGAGCCACAATGGCTGCCGTCACCTGCTTCCTTCCTCTGATCGGTTCTACATCCGTCCAATGCGGTCCAGAAGCAGTTTCTTTTGTCTGTCGGGACACACAAGCGCCGTGATGATGACGTCCACTGGGTGGCAGCACACTGAATTTTGGGACTTGCAGTCGCCTGAACACCCCCACTGATCTGTTCTGAGCTGAACTGACGGGGACATAGTCTGGAACGTCCTCGTGGCCTCCTTATCAGAGACATGTAGTCCTTCAAAAGCAGATGTTCAGGCGTCTGCAAGTCCCAAATGTAAGTGCTGCCACCTAGTGGAGACCATGTTCCCGTACTCTGGTTTCCTGTTTCTGCTGGTAATGTATCATGAATAATGGTGATGTAATCATGAGGATATAACATTTAAATTGTTCATTTAATAAAAAATATCAAAATGTTTCTATTACAGAACATAGCAGCAGAATTAAAAAAAAAATAATTAAAGTGTTTGTTTTAAATGTTAAGAGCATAGTACCCTGTTTAAAACAGCACATATGTTTTATAAATACATTTTTGAACTAACATCTGTTATGTTTTATGCTTCATTTTACCAAAATGTAAAAAGAAATCTGCTTTTCTACTGCAGTTTTTCAGCATTTCTTTGTATTTTTTAAAAAGTCTAACTTACTATTTGGATGTTGCTGTATTTTTATTTCCCTCAGCTTTATCTTCATTTTATTTTAATTATTTCTATTGTTATTCTCACTCTTCTGTAACCTGCAGGTTTTCTTTTAGCTCCTCTACTTTGAATTGAAATATAAATTTAGATAAATGTGAAGGAAAAAAAATCCAAATCACATTAAAGAAAAAGAAAAGAAAGTTTCTGAAAATGGAACGTCCACATGATCAAACTGTGAATGTGTAGGAGACGTCATGTGGACGTGAAGCCACGCGCCGAGTCACAACCAGGAAATGCATCATCATCATCATCATCATCACCACCGTACCTCAATGTTTTTACTTGCAACATTCTTCACAACCGCAGGAAACAACTCGGATGCATTTTTCCCTTTCGCAATGAGCTGAAACAACAAAAAATACACAATAAATAATTAAATGACTATAATACAAATTAGACACTAAAACAATTCAATTTCATTTTTCAATTCTTCATATTCACCCAACAGAAAACAGCACCAGCACTTGTGTAAGAGATTTAAAGCAGCACAAATGAACTTTTTTAAAAAAACAAAAAAAAAAACATTACTTTTTTTTTCTTTTTGTTTTAAATATCAGTTTCTGCTTCATTCAAAGGAACATTTGATCGCTTTTAGGAAGCATCATCCAGCTCTACGTAGGCAGCAAACTAGTTGCTGTTCACACTTGTACTTCAAGTCAGACTGGAGCCAATCAATCAATCAGCTGACGATCAGCACTGGACAGTTCTTTTTTTTTTTGCCTATCAATTATCACATGTGATCATTTGGTCTTTTAAACTGGGTGTTGGGTGTTTCAACTAAATAAATCTGCATACAGATGTTCCCCCAGTGGGAAAGGGTGCTGAGATGATGTCATCATCGATTAGCATAAAATAGATAGCAATCTGTAAAACCTTTAAATAGTTGAAATAACCCAAGGAAGAAATAATGAAGAATGAAATAATACTTTATCAATCCTCAGATCAAGTCTTTGTTGCAGTAATTATCATTATGTTCCTCCTGTAGCCTCTTACTGAAGACACCACTATTGATTATACATTTATATTTTTATATTTATACAGTTATGTTACTGGATGCTGATAGTAATGGCAGTTCTTAGAAAGAAAACCTGGACAGACAAAACATTAAGACAGTCCGAGCTGGCCCAGAAATCTAGACGTACACTGAATGGACTGGCAAAAATTTGAGTTTGCTCAGAGTTCATCTTATAAGCTAGCGTGAATGCCGTATTAGAGACTGTTGTGGATGAGGTACATCTCATTTAAAAATGGTGGGAGTCGCTCTGACAGTAAAGTCTCTCCTCTCCACAACTCTCCCATCGACTTTGAACGCATCTCCGTGTTCGTTGCTCTGATTGGTTGCAGCGCTAGCCAACTGTGTGCAGAGGCAGTTTGAAAAACCAGCCGCTGGTGCCACCTCCTGGATGAAGAGGCCCCGTGGCTCACTTTAGACCCTACATCTGGCCCTTATCCATCAGGCTAGGAATGTCAGGAGTATTTTAGTTCTCATATACCCTCATCGAGAACACCTCAGGACTGCAGTGCATGTGTGATACGTGTGATAAATGGCTAAAGCTCACCCCGACGATCCTCTTCATGGCCTCCAGTTTCAGCGACTCCTTGCTGCTCTCCAGCATCTCTTTCAGGTCTTCGTTCCTGGCGAACACAAAAGTTCATGCTGTGGTCAACGCTGGAGTGGAGAAGACACAAACTTGTCTAACCAGTTTCAAAGTCAGAGTACAAATCCAAGTCTTATACCCTTTAAAATGGAAGGGCGGCCCACGGCAACAATGTTGCCCTTAGCGACGACATCACAAGTTCTGGTAGAATTCTCATCACCCACATGATGACAACACTCACTCCGTAGATAAAGCCAATATAACATGTTATTGTAAAACTAAATAGCAGACTGAACGTTACATGCGGCACCTATGAAAATGTGTATCCAATGTATACTCTTTAAAAATAAATAAGACTGTAGTTGACTCATAGAAAGCTGACTTCTACTTTTGTGGGTTACCTGGTCGATTATATAGTTTCACATTAATATTAAATACATTTTTTGTGAAAGAAGTTTAACGAAGGGGCGGAATGTAGTCAATTTTCTAAATTTCTAATATGCATATTTGTTTAAAGCAACACAACAGAACTTGAAAAAATTCTCCAAATCATTTTAGCAGTACTTCAACTTATAACAGGACAAATCACACTTTCTCCAAAGCCTGAACGCGTCTGAATCGACCTGAATTAGGACGATGTAGCGTTGACTGGCAGCCTCCCAGCTGCCAATCAACGTCTACGACTCTTTACGGCCACATAAAGGCAAAAATGGTCATAAAAGTAGACACATTATACCTTCCTGTACAAGAATAAACAAGTGTACAGTTTAGAAAGAAAGAAAAGATAAACATTATTAAGGGACATAAATGAGTAGAATAAAGATAAATGTAAACTAAAATAAAATCTGTAACATCTGCAGAGGAAGAGCAAAAATTTAACAAGAATATAAATGTGTAACTAATTCTTCCTGACATACATTTTGTTTATGAACGTCAGAAGAGGCAAGAAAAAAAAAAGATCAGCAAGATCCCGAACACGAGTCGGTATCAGACCGACAGAAAGTCGCCGCTATGAGCTGCTCGTCAGATGATGTCCTAGCCTTGTTGCTTTTGGATTACTAGTTTCTATACTTTTCTTGTCTTCTACCCCCTGTCCCTTGGGGTTTAGTTGATATCAGGCTGTATTACTAAAGTTCTTTGTTTGCTCACTGGTTCATATTATAGCGAGCATTCTGGTTACCATGGTTACTCTGAGCTGGGTGTAGCGATTATTTCCAAATGACTCTTCAGGATTCGTTGGTTCTTCTCTCGTCAGCTGTTCAACAAACGCATGTGTTGCGTTGCCGCTAAAGAGACTCACACAGCAACAGTATTTAGGACGCTTTATTACGCTTCTCAACCAGAGAGGGCGATAAAGAGCACAATTTTAATTGTGCACCAAATTTTGAACCTGTTTTGGACGGATCAAATAAATGTACATCGTTTGATCCGTACAAAAGATTATGGAAAAGTTCAGTGAAAAGTGAAACGTTGCTTGCTTTGTTACACTACAGTTCCTAACTTTAGAATTATAGTAAAAATAAGGAAAATAAGGTAAGGTTAAGACGAAACAATTCACTGGCTTGCAATACTTTTAAATAAACTTTTTTTTTCCCTTCAAATTGACTGATTCCTCTTGACATGACGTAATATTGGCCAAAAATATATACATATCCTTTAATAGGCCTGGAAAACCGTTTCCTGTCCAACTTCATCCCTTTGACGAAAGCAGCCTTTTGTTTCCCTCTTTCATATCAGAACAAAATTGGCATTGTAACTGAAATGTCCCTTAACGAATTAAAATTAAACATAACTGAATAATAATGTAAATTGAATCAAATGGGGACCTTATGAATAAGAGCTGAACTAAATCAGGAAATCAGTGATAATACATTGTACTACTCTCTCATTACCCTGCTGGACATACAATGTGTGTCGAAGCATGTCCACCGACAACCGGCAGCGCCCTGAGGTTGGAGAAGAACCCAAGGCTTTTTCCGTATTTCTAAATTAAAGGTTTCAACTGTTAATGAAACACGAGGATGCACAAGATAATTAAAATCTGCTGCAAGATCAAAATGCATGTATATCTGACTGGTTAGGGCTAAATTGTGGTACTAACCATTGATTCATATATATATCACAGAAAAATGTTATGTGGAAGCCCCTGGTATGTAAAAAACAAGTTATACTAAAAGACTGCTGGACCGTCGCCACTCATTAGCACAGTGTCACTGAGGGTCTTCAGCAAATGCACAGCAAATGTTTAGGCCCCCTTGTGGTCAAAACTGATATAAGTTAAAATACTTAACTCGGTGGTTTAGTGCCAAAGCTTTTGCCTTCAACGTGGGAGGTCTGTGTTTGATTAGCAGTTGCATCAGAAAGGGCTTGTGATCTACAAAACTTGATAATTCCAACCAATGATGGTCAAATATAGACCTGCCCCATCTGCCTCTGACATATACCTCTTGATAACTGATACTAATATCAACATCTGACGGGGATTGTTGCTGTTTTCAAAGTGAATATGTGAAAAGTGAAAAGAAACTGTAGAAAAATAATTATCTTAAAGGGTTAAAAGTTAATTCTTCAAATTACCAAACCCTGCAAAATGGATTAAAAAACCCCAACAATGTTTAAATCTGAAAAGAATAAATCAGCTGTTGCAGCAGTACGAAACTAAGATTTCTACCTGGTTCTTCCTTTCTAAAACCGGGGAAATCTTTTCAATATCCACTAAGTAAATGATGTCATCATCGGCCTCCGATACAGATATTGGATCGGACCAATCTTATCAATACTTAGACAGGTGCCTACAAGCCTCAGCATTGTTTTTACTTGGTAGTTAAAATGGCAACAAGTGAGAAAAAAACAAACAAAAAAAAACGTCTGTTACACTTTCCCTGACAAATGATTGGTTCACATTATCCACTATAAAAATTGTACAAAGAATCAAGTCAAACTAAACGATGTGAAAACGGTGGATAAATTTTATTGAATGTTCCACTGTGTGATTGAACAAAGATTGAATTGTAGCTGCTCTTGCTAGGCTACTGTGCTGCGTAGACGCGCTGATGTTTACATTCCATGGTGCGTTCCTATTGGTTGGTTAGCTGACAGAGATCGCAGAGGCAGCAACAGACTGTCACACTCTGACGATTCATCCACATTTCTGATATCTGTCGTGACCTGTCTTTGGTCTAAAGATGGTTCTGTCTCTCATCTTTGCTTCCGTCCCCTTGTAAGATCCACGACCACCCTAAGATTTGTATAATGCTAGCATCGCTACTATGTTATTTTTAATGACTTTCTTTTCCTGTCTCCTTGTAAGATCCACGACCACCATTTTTCAGCTGCGATGAAACATTTTGCCAAAATCGAACAGGGTGAACTCGGCAAAGCATCAACTAAAACTGTTACTGTTACCTTTTTTTTAGCATTTGTATAATGCTAGCATCGCAACTGTGTTATTTTCTAGTGGATTTCTTTTCCCGTCTCCTTGTAAGGTCACTGACCACCATTCTTCAGCTACGATGGAACATTTTGCCAAAATCGAACAGCGTGAACTCGGCAAAGCATCAACTAAAACTGTCGCCACGTTACTTTTTTTTTATTATTTGTATAATGCTAGCATCGCTACTATGCTATTTTTTAATGGATTTCTTTCAAGTGACAATTGAAATTTTTAGTTCACCAACTATATGAGAAAGCGATAACACTATTTGCGCGTATGTTCGGCTGGCGCCGTGTGTGATGCTGCTGCAGTACCCGGTTTTCTGCGTGTCCTTGGGTTTACTGTTGGTATCCGTGAGAGCCTGCTCCTCCTGACTGAGCTCAGGCTTCAGAGTGAGCTGCAGGTTCTCAGCAGACACCAGCACCGTCTTCATGGCTCCCACCGCCTCGGAGCGCAAAGAAGAGAAACCGCCGTCCATGCCGGCTTTCTTCCCCAGCAGTCCTCTTAGTGACTCCACGGCAACGGCTGACTGTAAATCCACTCAGCTGAAGGGTGGTCGAGAGCGGCGGTAATTGTTTTACTTCGGGCTGTGTGCCCCCCTTGTGCTCCTGGCTTTATTTATTTAATTCTTTTACAGCTGTTTTCTTCTCTTGTTCACAGCTGCCAAAACCAGGAAAAACAACTCGGGCTCCACGGACTTTATGTCTGTCATTCACAACTCTCTTCCTCTTCTGCTGTGCCAAAAAAAAAAAAAAAAAAAAAAGTCACAAGATGCTCCGTCAACACGCCAATAATGGCATGTCATCCTTTTGCCTGAGGGTAGTGCCTCCTCTCCTTCTGCTGACCAGCTCTGGTTGAGCGGTTCCTCCTCTCTTCTCACGCATGGAGACTTTCCTGCAGAAAGCTCGGCTGGCTTCCTCGCCGTTCAGCTGGCTGCGACCCCGTGGAACTGTGGTCCCGTCCCTCTGGGGGAAAGAGGAGGGCCTTATCTACACTGGTGGGTAAACACTGAGCCACTTTTCATCGCCACCACTGTACAATAATCCACTTTAGCCTGACACCACTGAGAGCACATACCCTGCCAAGTTTGGCTGACGAGGCCAACAGCACAGGCCGACATCAAAGATAACGCTTCCAGAATGAATGCGAGGAAATGCCCTTGAAGAGTTGGTGTGCAGGACAAGGAGACGTTTGCCTCCTACACCTTCCTCAGCAGTTTATGACTTTACCCAAAAGCCTGATGTTATTCAACTGGGCAGTATTATGATGTGCACAAAACAATAGTCAGAATTTGGCTTAAATTAACCATACTTTTGAATAAAAAGCCAATTATGGAGTAAAGTTGTTTCACTGTACGACCTAATGATCATTTAATATTGGTAAAAGAGTGAATGACAGATTAATCACACAAACTACTGCCCAGTCAACATCTGTAAGTGGAGCTCATCCAAGACTCATGCAAATGTGAATTTGCTCAGCAGGTCCGTCTAGCTAGCCTCCGCTAGAGCTCATTAATTATGCTCAAAAGTCTTGGCGAGCCAATCAGGGGGCTTAACACGGTGGTGACAGCTGTGACGTTGTAGTCTGGATGGCAAACAGCGGTCGCTTGAATCGACTTTGACAGCGACAGTTAATTAAAAGACGATTTCGGCCTCCTCAGATGAAAAGATGGACAATCGTGAGAAAAAAAACATTGTATCGTAGCTCAAAAACGATGGTGGTAGATCTCACAATGACACGGGAACAAAGATGAAAGACAGAACCAAGACGGGCTGAGACAGATGTCAGCGGCGTCGGCACTTTGGAGGAATCGTCTCAGAGTGTGACGGCCTGGCGCTGCGTCTACGATCTCTTCGCTTAGAACCAACCAATGGGAACGCAGCATGAAGTGACATAAAAATCAGCACATCCACACAGCACAGTAGCCTAGCAACCACAGCGCCAGATACAACGGAGAAACGGCAAGAAAAATGTGCAACTCAAATAAAGAAGAAAGACACTTCTTTTTCTTCATTTTATTTATTTTCTTTGAGTCATCGGTGCATTAGCAGCAACCTGCTAATGACGTGATGTCGCTGCAATTGGAGCCCAAAAATACACTCAAATTTATGTTGTAGCCATGAGTCAACGTACATTCAATGAAAGTGTAATATGCAATAAATTAATTACCTACCAACACATGTCACTTGAATTACTCTTATGAGACTGTAAAGATCGTACAACGTGAACCTGGAATTAGAGATTATAGTGGATGAGGCCCATCTCATTTACAAATGGGAAGAGGCATCTAATAAACTTACTTTAACATCAAAGGAAGCTATTCAAGAAGCAATCTGAACATTTCTTTGTTAAACAGAATTAATGGTTATGTTTTTTTGTTTTTCTTTAAAAGACATTGAGTGTTTGAGTACACTAGTCATTCTCAAATTCTGCTTGCAAAAATGGGAACAACTGATTCCATTTTCATTATAAAATTAAGTAAAAACTAAGTCTCTCTATGATGTTTTCTGACCCAGTAGAAATGTGTGACGGTGTATTTCTTTCAAAAAAACTCAGTTCCATACCGGTCTTCGTCTCTCCATAGGAAGTGCAATTTTGAAAGGCTGTTTTTGCCAGTTTTGTAATAATCAACTGAAAAAAAACAACTAAATATTTTAGTTATTCAACTTCTGAGAAACTAACCCTACATTTTTAACTTGGGGATCAAATGGGGATTTTTCTCTGTTTTGGAGCCAGCGACCACCTAGTGGTCAGTCGAGGTACTGCAACAAACTTCCTGGATGAGCTTCAACCCAGAAGTGGGTTGGTTGCTGCTTGGTATGACAGCGTTTGTGTGACAAAATCAACTCACCGGAAAAACAGTCACACAGCAATACAGAACATATACAATCAAAAATACAACCTTCCTCATGAGCTGTAAGACACGAATAGTGAAACAAGTATGTAGTAGTAAAAAAAAAAAAGAAGTGGTGAATCCCCTACAAGCCTCACCAGGAATGCTTTTATCCGCACATTCAGAAGTGTAGCTGATGAAAATGTTCATGCCACATCAGTGCTAAAGAGACGTCCTCTGTTCTGTCCAGCAGTACCACATGAGTGTGCGCAACATACATCAAAGCAGGCGTCGCAAAATCAGATAACAATGTCATTGGTTAACAGTGGTGCATTCCTCTGAACCGGATCCCCCTCGACACAAAACTTCTTCAACACAGTCGGTCCAGGCTGGAACTGATGAGGCTTCGTGGACCATTACATGTCTGAGGACTGAGACCTCAACACCCATCCTGCCTCTGGACTCACATACAGGACATCAAGGTGCAACAAAGGCGCATCTGTCCCACTCTGATTAGATTTGATCAAGATTTTTTTTTTTTCTAAGAAAGAAGAGCATCAACCATTCAAAAGGTACTGATATAAGCAGCCTTAATCCTCCCTTCACCTTTTCTTTCTTTTTTTAAATCACTGCAGCCAGCTGTAGCCAGAAAGCACCCGAGAGAACAGTGAGTGTTTTGAGTGGCTGAATTTATGTGCTTAAGCTATAAATAACCCAGCGGATTAACTAATGTTCCATTTTTAATGCTCACAAATCATTGTCGAGTTCTCATGATCCTACCTTTAACAAACCGGAGAGGCACCCAGAGCGCTGGAGGAACTCGACAACCCCTGAGCTAATACGTTTAACTCGCTCACTGTGTGGCCTCTCCGGCTTTTCTGTCATGAATGAAGGGATTCACTCACATTTTTCACACCAACTTATTCAAAGAGGAAGGGAAAAAAAACACAGCTGTGTGTCACTTTAACTAAATGCATCTAACTGAAAAAAATTAGATTAAATAAAATACCCACATTTAGGGTGTTTTTGCTAATTCGTTCAATGAATTCAGGACACAGAAAGGCCCACTTGAAAAATAACTATGTAATGAACAATTTACCAACACAAGAGGCTAAAAAAACTCATCCGTGTTGATTTGAAAGATTCAGTCTAGAGACGCTATTTGTAGCAATTCTGACCACATCTCAAAGAAGTTCAACGATGTGTTTCCATGAACGGGGACCTCCACCAGACCTCCTCCTCAGTCCTTGCAGCCGGTGTTTCTCCACTTAACAGTGTCAGGGCCGGTTTCATGTGAACCACCACTCCAAGCCACATGGAGGCGGTAGCGCACCGCTTTCGCCCTTTGTCCAACAGCCAAAAAAAGAAATGAAGAAGATGTCGGCAAAAACGAAAAATAAAAGAATAAAACGCAAACTAAAATTAGCTAAAGATGATTGTAGCATTTCTGTTTGCCGTTTGTATGATGCATAATGCTGAATGAGAAAAGACGACTCGTACGTGAGACGGACATTAGGCGGCTGAATGATGTCATCTCCTGCCCACAGCTACCCAATCAGAGAGTCAACACCACCACGCCCTCCCCATCCAGAAGTTTATCGGGGCCGTTCCGAGTACCTATACAACCACAGCTATTTCTTTTTCCAGCACCTATGTAGCAATACTACTTCTGGCCACATGGGGGCATATAGAAACAAATATATGAACCCAACAGAGTAGATTATTGGCCATTTGATCAGCAGCAGTTAATGAGTTATGTCTCATATTCTTTACACATACCAACTGTAAACGTTATTCTGGTCTTACCCTGACTTATAAATGAAGTCCATGTGCTGGTCTTTCTGGACAAAAATGTCCATTAGTTTTCCTTCAGTTGTAAAAGTCTATCAGACTCATTGATCATTGACTCCTGCTCTGCAGCTGCAGAGCTCACGACTGCCCCCTACCATGTGGCAAGAGAACTGCAGCCTCCCCTAGTGCCTCTTCCCTGCCGTTGTCAGATCACTGAGTACACAAAAAAGGTTACATACATTATATACATCAGCTAAACTATAGAAAACCGGGGGGCATAATGTTAAAAGTGTTGAAACCTTTGATTTGTGACAGATACAGTAACATGCTCTCATTGACGGCAAAGACCAGTTTGGGGGGGAATTGTGTGATTAAAAAAAACAAAAACACCTTTCTTAAAAACAACCAAAATTATTTAAGCTAAATGGAAAATTAGTTCACAGTTCAAACCACTGGATGAATATAACATTTAATCATTTATCTATATTTTATTTTTTTCTATGCTCCTGACTGCACGTCACTGCGCCGAACATCCGCTTCGCGCGCTAGTCGTCTTTTGTCATTGTGCTTTATACAAACAGCAAACAGAAACACTCCAATCGTCCTACGCTCCTCCAAAACATTCCGAGTCATTTTAGTTTGTTCTTCTGTGTTGAGGAAGTTGAAATATTTGTGCTCCTTTGGAGCTGAAGGAAATAAAATAGTGTAGTAAACGTCGGTGGTGGAGACCTCTGAAGGGAGGCTGATACATAAATCAGGAGTTCTTTTCTCTAATTGTACTCAAGCACGAAATTCACGTTGAACGCCATTTTCAATCATTTCAGACGTCAGTCCGTCTCCTCCACCGTGTATATAATTTCACACAAACTCGAAAAGCTCTTCGTCAAAGTTTTTCGCCGTTTTTGATCAAAATTAAAAAAAATATTTAGTATTTCTTTGAATCTGGTTAACAGTTGGCTCACTGAGCTCACCACTGCCCCCACAACTTCCAGCTGTATCTTCATTTAAACTTGGTTGCCATAGCAACATTTGTCATGTAATATTTGCCTGAAATTAAAATACAAACCATTTGTCTTTGGCCCTGAATCTAAATCATAAACTGCTTTTAAATCTAAACGGCATCGTTCCAGTTCCATCAATCAGCAGAATTCCCCTTTTTTTTTCTGCGCTTTTATGCAGGTTTTCTACATGGACGATGTCCTATTCACAATATAGGTCAACATAACTCACTTCAATTTATAACAAGGTTAAAAACAAAAACAAAAAAAGAAATCAGATCAGATAAAATTCACACAATAAATCTCTACAATCCAACCGCACAGACGAAAAGAGAAAATTGTCTCTGGGCAAAGATAATCAACTAGTCACATGTTTCTATCAATAACTGAGGCAGAAAACGGAGACCTTAGAGATTACTATACTACGGGAGTGGGGATGTTCTCCCATCATGCATTTCAGGAAGAACTAAATAAATAAATCAGGGCAGAACAATATGTTTTCAGCTGCTGAACAAGCTGGAATTCATGAGATGCAGATGCCTCTACTGGCACAACACGTGTCAGGATGCACAGGCATGAGCATTGTGAGTTGTCCCCGTTGTCCTGGCCAGACTAGTGGAATTACAGAGACATCATTCATGTGTTTTTATTTTTTCCTGTTGGTCTGTCGGCTTGGCCTACAGGTTTGCAAACATATGACCTGGACATCCCTAACGGATCATGTGCGTCGGCTTAAAAGGTGTTTTTCCTTTTTCTTTGCACTTCGTTAAATTAAAGTCTCCATTTAAAAAAAAGGTTTCAAAGCAGTAGATAGTTTAAAGCAGAGAATGTTCAAAGATAAATTGAGACACGAAAGCGTGAGCATGTGCAAAAGTAATTGAACTGAAATGTGGCAAACTGACTGAGCTGCTCCTGTTTTAAATAAAGCAGTCTGGAGTCTGGATCTGGAACTGCACAGAACGTTTCGAACAAAAACACAAAACTTAACAGCTTCATTGTCTTTGGAAAAAAAAAGAGAAGGAAAAAGAGAAAAAACATGATGGATATAAGTGATAATCTGCTGCCCTCTGGTGGCAGTTTTGAGAACTGCAAGTCAAAACAGCAACCAGGTGCCACTTTTGCATCAATAAAATGAAAATGTTGTTCTACTACATTAGAAGGAAACTTTAAGTTTTAATTGAAGAACAGAGTTTTGGACCCAAAGCTGCATCCTAATCTATTTTTCTTGCTGCATCTAAAGCTTCCTGCATCTAAAGCACTAAATATAAACAGATGAACAAATCTCTTTTTTCTAATCTCTCCAAAATAGGAGAAGTCTGATGTTTTCTGCTCATTTGTGGGTCTTCTTGCCTTCAGTTGTGTCTTCAGTAGCTGAAAAGGATGCTCTACTTGACTTTACTATTGAAGTAAATTCAAAATATTTGCCTTCAAAAATATCTTCAGTTGCTTTCTCTGAGGTCGTTAAACGTCTGCACTAAATGAGTTCAGACCTATAAAGCTCAGAAATCATCTTGATATTTCTGTTAGCAGTCACACTCCATCAGCAAACACCAGTGAGATGGTTTCATTTGCCCGTACCATGACACTCCCTCCACCATGTCTGCTTTGAATCATGAGCTGTTCCTTTTTTTTCAGTTTTTTCTCTTCCCATCATTCAGATAGACGTTTGTCTTGGTTTCCTCAGTCCAAAGACTGAGAAGCTTTTTTAGATCATCTGCGGGGAAGTTTCGTTTGTCTTTGCTGTGGTTGAATGCTACCAGAGGTCTGGACCTCGCTGGAAAGGATCTGTTTTTACATTTATGTAAGCGTCTCTTGAATGTAGATTTTGACAGCGAATGAAAGAATTCTTGACTTCTGTTGATGTTGTGAAGGAGTTTTTCTTCACCAAACAAAATTGTCTTCCATGGTCTTCAAGGACTTTTAATCTTGTTGAGGTCACCAAAGGTTTTTTGTTTTTTTTTAGGTTTTTCAGAATGTACCAACCTGTTTTGGCCTCAGCAAAGGTTTTTATAGATTTATGTCACTTTTTCTGGCCTAGAGACCGATTTATACTACTGCCTCAAAGCTACACATGTAGGCTTTGCTGTTTCAGTTGCGTTATTGTCTGCGTCGCTCTGTAATTCCACCACCAACCGCTAGATGGCAGTGTGGGTTCTTTTTCTGCAGCGCTGTAGCCGGCAGCACTGAGCCTCGTTTTGTTTACACCCTGTACGTAGCTCAGACATAGCAACGGATCAAATAAAGTATATTTAACGTGAAAAAAAAAGATAGTTTTCAAATGTCTCATATCAACTCCGGATCTCCAACTGCTTCATTTTCCTTCAGGTAACAAGAGTGTAAACTGCACTAGGTCATTCACTTCCTTTTAGCCAAATGTCCGAAGCTTTTTGTGTCCCTAAAAGCTTAGTAACTTTGTTTAAAATGTCCGTAATTCTTAAGAAGTAAATGCTGTATTTTTGTGAAACCTCTTAAATTAAAGCTGAAAGTCACAATGTGACATTTTGTTTATATTTAAAATCCACTGTGGTGTCGTATAATTGGAAAAAACAATTTTGAATCACTGTCCAAAAGCTTTGTTCCATATGAACCGATTATAAATGTAAACATTAATAATCTTATGTCTTCTGAGGACATTTGAGTCACCAATTACATCTGTTCGTCTCAGATGCAGAGTTGCAGGGGTAACGTACGCTCCTCCAATGGTTCTTTGTTCTCGGGTTTGACTACAGAGAAAGATAAGCAAGCAGTCAGTCAGTCAGTCAGGCAGTCAGAGGCAGTGTGGTCAGTTAATGCTGACAGTCAGCCTTATTGAACTGGTTAATGATTTGTTTACTGGTGCTAATCAAGAGGGTTAATCAGTGTTTAATGTTCCAATCGAGACAAAGCTGTTCAAAAATTTTTATATGTGGTACGAATACAACTGCGCCTCTGCAAAAACAAATGGCCAGATGGACCAACCAAAAGAAAGACAATTATTTTCAAGGGCATTAAGGATTAGCCTGGTCATCCATACCCATCTGCTTTACTGCCCATTCATAGGCACTTCCACAGAACCAATCACAGCGAGGCAGGGGCGAGCTGTATACGATGACTCATCCAGGATTGTCCATGGGCAACTACTCAATGAAAGAAACAAGTTCATGTGTCAACCTCTGACATTAGGCCGGGTTCACACTGCACAATCTTTTTACAGTCGTATAAAATTTATGCAAACCATACTGCACGATGGGAAATCAGTAAATATTTAACTACGTTACTACGTTAGGGCTGAGATATACTTGCCATTTATAATGCAAACACACCACAGCTGACAAGTCTATCCTGTGTCTGGCATATAGGTTGCGCACGTCTTCCAAAAAATATGCAAAGTATACGTGAGCTGTAATGTCCACTTAAACATTGGAGGCGCTACTGTAGGTCAGAGCAACAGTTGACCACAAGCGAACTGTCACAAAGCTCTTCTGCAGTTACGGCCTTTAGAACCACTAGCTGTGTGGTGTTGGCAATGCTGAATTAAGTATACGGTTGTGTTTTTGACTGGGGATCTGCATTCTGCGCCCAAGTTGATACCAAGTGGATACTAGAGGTATCCACTTGGTATCCTCTGGAGGTATCCACTTGGTATCCACTTGGTATCCTCTGGAGGTATCCACTTGGTATCCACTTGGTATCCTCCGGAGGTCCACTTGGTATCCACTTGGTATCCTCCGGAGGTCCACTTGGTATCCTCCGGAGGTCCACTTGGTATCCACTTGGTATCCTCCGGAGGTCCACTTGGTATCCACTTGGTATCCTCCGGAGGTATCCACTTGGTATCCACTTGGTATCCTCTGGAGGTATCCACTTGGTATCCTCCGGAGGTATCCACTTGGTATCCACTTGGTATCCTCCGGAGGTCCACTTGGTATCCGTCAAAAACAGTTTGCAGTGCAGCTGGTTGTTTGAACCCAAATGGACGTGAACACGTTGTCAAACTGCAAGTACATCTAAGACCAAATACTGTGCAATTGAAAATATGTTGAAAGTCTGAGTGTATTTCAGGCTCTAAATCATTTCATTAGCAGGTTGCTAATACACCGATGACTCTAAAGTTGACGTAGTCGTAGAGGTGTTTGTGTGATTCGAAAAGAAAATAAATAAAATCAAGAAAAAGAAGTGTCTTTCTTCTTTGGTTGAGTTGCACATTTTTCTTCCCATTTCTCCACTGTACCTGTTGTTGCTAGGCTACTGTGCTATGTAGACGCGCTGATGTTTGTTATTTCATGGTGCGTTCCTATTGGTTGGTTAGCTGACAGAGATCGTAGCGGCAGCGATAGTCCGTCTCTCTCTGAGACGATTCCTCCAAATTTCTGACACTGCTGACATCTGTCGCAGCCCATCTTTGTTCGTTCATCTTCGCTCCCGTCTCATTGTGAGATTTACCATCACCATTTTTTAGCTACGATGTAACATTTTTACCACGATTGCCCATCTTTTGTCCGAGATGGCCAAAATCCTGCACTGTGAACTTGGCATTAAACAAAAAGAAGCAAATTTATTAGAAGAGTATTGTCAGAGGCTTTTTTGTCAAAGCAGCAGATCTACATGTCCCCCATGTGGTGAGATATGGAATTGCTACATGGAGTGCCTTTAATGTTTTCATATTTTGGGGACAAGACTGAAATATATTTATGATTTAAATTACCTACCTTATTGTTGTCACAACGAAAAAAAAAACAACTGGTGAGGAGTTTTTTTTTTTTATAAAGAATTCTAATTTTATGACAAAACTGTATTTCATTGTACTGACTGACTTTGCATTTTTATGTTAGTATTTGTCTTAAATGCACCAGGTACAGGCCACAAGCCTGAAGTGTCAGAACAGCAACAAGGTTTGTTGTTTTCTGCTGTTGAACAGAAACAAGCCTAAAACACAAACTGGTGAGAAAAAGCTGGCCTTGGGATTAATTTGTTATGAATTGCACAAAAAAAGAAGAAGTGGAATGAGAACTTGCAAAACATCTGCAAAAGAACTCTAAAAAATAACTACTGCATTCTAAAGTACCCTGAGATAACGGTGACAAAACCCACAAGCGGATCACAAAGTGGAATACAACAAATGCACACAGATGAGCCCAAAGAGCGAGCTGTTGCAAACAGGTGACAAAATAACTGCTAATCAACAAAAAAAAGGCTTCAAAAAGAGCAAGAACAGTTACAAAGACACCAAAAAAAACAGCATAAGTTTGCAGCATAAGTTTTTCATTGTCCTCTGTGTTTCTGATGGTGGTGCGTCTCTTTTGTCTCTTTTTAAAGATGGTGAGGCAGATTTTGTTGCCAATGTTCTATTTCTCCTTCTGGATGTCATCTTTTAAAAGCTGGGAAGTCCCTTTCCAGTCGTCCAATCACATTTACACAATTCCTTCCTTAATGTCAAACTAAGAGCCACTAGTCTTTTTAAAATGTATTCTTTTTTTTCCTGCAGAAGTGGTAACAACACCTTGGATCAACAGGTTTTTACTGCAAAACCAGCAACAGTCATTCCTACTCTGCTGTATGTTATTTTGGAAGTTCAAAGTTCAGTGATACCATTTACTATATCTGGATGAACAATCTGGTCACGTGACCCATAGATTTGTGCAGAGAGCCTTTGAAGCTCATTTTTCCTCGAACCGTTGGGCGCCATGTTGCAAAGAGGCGGGCCAAAGCTGCCTTAACTCGGGGGAGGTGGGCTAGGGGTGGTTGAAACAGCACCTAGTGGTCAGTTGAGGAACTGCATCCAAATGTAGCTTCAAACCATCCCGTAGTGGGATGGTTGCCGTTTGGTTGACACCAGTCTGCTTGTCTCTCTGCCGACATCACATGCTTCATTTCTGTAACTGGTTGTATTTCTATCCAATGGCATGCAGAGAGTTTCTTCTGCATCTGTGGCTCCTGCCTCCAGGAAACCACAGTTAAAACCAGTTTTTGTACCAAAGTGGGAAAAGAAATTAGGTTTCCGGCTGATACCTCTGCACCAAAGTGATGCCGTAGCTACGCCACAAGTGTGAACCCTACACACCATAAAGCATACAGTTGGCATGTCAACACAGAACACAGGAAATGCGATTGGCCGACTTGTTCTTTGTTTTTGTACTTCTCGTCACTACCTCTTCTTTGTCGTTTGCAAGTCATGTAGAACAATTGTTTGCTGCAATGGAAAAAAACAACTGATGCTCAACACTTATCAGCACCAACTCATGCAAAATGTACATTATTTGCTCCGTTGTTATGTCTGAGCTACATACAGGAAATAAACAAAAGAAAGCTAATCACTGCCATCTAGCACCTGGAGGTGTAATTACAGCGAACAACAATTACAAAGCAAACAACAGCGCACAAATATAAACACCAGAGACACAGAGGCGTAGAGGTTTTACGAAATGGTTACGTTACATTTGGTGTTGCAGATATGTTGGTCATTTTTCTAAATTGATCATTGCAGCATTTCCAAGAAAAAGGTAAATTATAATTAATTATTATTATAAAGGAATTATAGGAAATGATTCATCAAGGGAAAAAAAACACTTTAAAATTAAAATAAGTTTCAAAACTGGCCTTCTGACCCCTTATTTATGGAAGTACCAAGATACAAAATAACAGCCATAAAGCGCTGTTTGGAAGATGCTAATCCATGAAATTAGATACTCCACTTGGGTTCCTCACATGAATTTGTCTTTCTGCAGCTGATCTTAATTCCTCTTCTTTCCAGAGCATACCTTGACCTCTCTAATTACATTTAAGGTGAGGCTTAAGACCTTCCTTTTTAATAAAACTTTTAACTCTGTAGTCTCTTAGACAATCTTCTAGTTATGCTGCTGTAGGCCTAGCTTGCTGGGAGGACTCCTGTTGAACACAAATTATCTTCAACCTGTCTCTCTTGTTTCAGTCTCAGATGGTACCAGATCATTTAAATAGCTTTGTCGATCTTCTGTTGTCTCTCCCTTCTCCTTCTGCAGGTCCTGCCAGTGTGATGCATGCTGGGTCCTACCATGGTGATACTGGGTCCTGTTGAGTCCTACCATGATGTTGGGTCCTACTACTACAGTGATCTTGGGTCCTACCAAGGTGATGTTGGGTCCTACTACTACAGTGATGTTGGGTCCTACCGTGGTGATGTTGGGTCCTACCATGCTGATGTTGGGTCCTACTACTACAGTGATGTTGGGTCCTATCATGGTGATGTTGGGTCCTACTACTACAGTGATGTTGGGTCCTACTATCATGGTGATGTTGACACTTCAAAGCTAGAAGGTTCAGTTGGATCTTGGTTCAGGTGGTCTTTCTGTGTTGAGTCTGCACTTTCACCCTGTGTCTGCATTGGTTAACCCTGGGTACTCCAGTTTTCATCCTACCCCAAGACTTGCTGCTTAGGCTAACTGACCTATCGCAAGCCCTGCTCCCGAAACGCTGATTGGCCAATCACAGCACAACACAGAACAGGCTCCTACCAGAAGTCTGACAACTTCAGGAAAAAGCCTTGTTGACTTCAAAGGAAATATAGCGTACTTTCTTCATTTTGAGCTGGTTTGGACGTTGTTTTTTATAATTATTGTTAAACGTTGTGCCTGGGGGACTTGTAACAGTGACTCACGTTACCCTGAGAGGTTGGAAGGAGGTGTTACCTTTTTTCCTCCTTCCCAAAACTGAAATCAAACCCCAAAAAGTGTAGACTGTGGATTAAACTTTGTGGACAGCCTCAGATCCAACACCTCAAATCACAGCTTTGTCTGCTCCAAGGTACATATGTTCAATAACCGTAGTACTATGTTGTACTGCCAGCAGATACCAGCTAGAGAACCCAAAATGGAAAAAAAAAAAAATGTTTAAAAAGAAAACAAAAACAAGCCAACCTGCTTCTTCTTACATTTTATAGGCCTACTGCTTTTACTTCTTCATAATTGTAACAGTGAACAGACATCTACCCAGCTTTACAGAACAGTGTTCCTTTATTTTGTGGTCGTCTGTCTCGATCACCAGGTGATGTGGTGGTTCACTCTTGCTATGAGATCAGTAACCTTTAGCTCCTATTCTTAGCCGTATTTTAATCATTATTTTGTTGCAAAACATCTTGAAGACATCCTTCAAATGCGTACTGCAAGTCCTTCTTTCTGCTCCTATCTGAAATAATCGCCAATATTTCTCCTGGGAGAACAGTGAGATCACCATGCAAGTCCGGTTGGCTTGTCGGCACAAAATTCTGCCGAGGCACAATTTACATGACTGATAGCTGTCATTTCATTTATGGGAGTAATTATACGCAACGAGAGAAATCTGCTTGTGTTGTAAAAGCACCTGGAGAGGTCCCTATATAAGCTTGTTGTTATGGATGTTCCTTCACCTGCTCCCTGCTCTCACTACAGATCACAATGTCACCTGCAAACATCACAGTCCTCCTCTGTCAGCCTGTTCATCACCATAGCAACAAGAAGGAGCTCGGAGCTGATCCTTTCTGCAGTCCCACCTCCACGGTGAACTCTCTGTCATACCTAATTCACACCTCACCACTATCACAGCTTTCATTCACGTCCTGCACCACTCTGACATACTTCCCCGCTGCTCCAGAGGTCCTCATACAAAACCACGAGGTTACTGAGCAGCACCAGGACAGTTAACAGTCATCCTCCGTCACTGCCTGTGTGCTGAGCTGATGCTGGCCTCTGGAAGCTGCCCTCTAGCCGTCTAAAAGAACCACACAAGAACCAATCGCGGCTGCAGGGAAGGAAACTCACTTCTTGAAGTCGGTGCTGAACAGTCCGAAGGCGGCCCCGGTGCTGGAGGAGGTCGGGGTGGTCTCCTGCCCCGCTTCCACCGCAGCCTCCGCTCCTCCTTGGTCGTTGTACAAGGCTCCCGTCGACATGACTCCGCTCCCAAACAAGTTCCTGGTGACGAATCTTATTTTGTTCCTCTTTCGAGCTCCTAAATCGTCAACAAAAGACAAAAAAAGACCTGTCGATGCGTTAGTGTGATGCGGCGTTTAAAGCTCCGAGCAGAATCAAACTTCCAGCAGATTTCACACAACTTTTTTCTCTTTTTTTTTCAGCACGCACAAGCGGAAGTGTGAGTTGGACAAGTTAGTGTCACATGACTGGGCTTCAGCTGCAGGCCATAGATCTGCAACGACTAGAACAGATCTGCAAACACCAGAACAGATCTGCAACAATCAGAACAGATCTGCAACGACCAGAACAGATCTGCAACAATCAGAACAGATCTGCAACAACCAGATCTGCATCAGAAAAGATCTGCAACGACCAGATCTGCAACAATCAGAACAGATCTACAACGACCAGAACAGATCTACAAACACCAGAAAAGATCTACAAGAATGAGAGAAAGATCTGAAACAACCAGAGAAGACCGAGCATAGATCAACAACAACCAGAAAAGACTAGCACTGACATTCTTCTCACAAAATAGGAAACGATTTACGAGGCAGTGTTTACATGTTTACAGAAACCTGAATGATTTTGAAGCCAAAAGTCCATTTTAATGAAAATTACTAAAAACAAACGAAGAGAGAGAGGTAGAAAAAGTCTGAAACTTGACATATAAAGAAAATATAAGGCAGATGCTAAGTCGATATTTTCTTGGGCAAGCACCTCTGTAATAATAATAATAATTATCACTATGTAAAAAATAAAATAAAGTAAACACAGTCAGTGTCTTGAATGTTTATGTCTATGGCCCCGACGCTCTGTTACCGTGGAAACAAATACACTAATGTTCTTCTTACTAAGAAAAAAGAGAGGCAAAATGCCAAATATTATTATTACCATTATTTTAAATCATATTTTGTAACATGCAAAGTATTTAGTAACATGAACCAGAACATACCAGGGAAAGAAAGTGTTGTTTTGTTTTTTAGAAAACTTGGCTTTGTGAATGTGAAATTTGTCAGAATAAGGTAAATCACTGATTAAGAGGGCAAAAAGGCAAGGGGGGGGGGGGGGGGGGGGGGCCCCCCACCCCAAAACCCCTGTTCCCCTTCTTCCCAACACAGTGAGAAAAAAAAAACCAACCCCTCTCCAAAACAAAACCCGAAGAGCCCACGTCTTAACCCCCCCCCCCCCAACA